>APFE030350417.1:172509-191750 GCA_000404065.3 Pinus taeda
ATATATATATATATTATTTTGAATCATAAAGAATATGGAGAAACATTAATTTCTCAATCAGTATTTCGATTATAATAACCTTCTCTAATGTAGTTGAAAGACAGATGGTTAAGAGTAATGTTTTAAATTTTAATTTGTGAATCAATCCTTCGATCATAATAATAGTCTCCTAGTGTAGTTAATTCACAAAATTGAATTAATCTTTTTAAAAGATTGTTTGTATAGTTGCAAATTATTTTAAAACTTTAAAACATGAATCAGGCCCATTAATATCGATTTTTTATTATTTCACAGTTAGGCTCAATCGCCATAAAGATAAAAGACACAGGCTGTGTCGTGTTTCAACCCTACCTGGTGGAGACAAAAATAAAATACCGGTTGAGGTACTTCTTGGGCTTTGAACCAAGCCATGGACTCCCATACAATTATTCATTCCCGAAAGAAATATCGGCTCAAACCCCAGGCTACCCACAAATCCATGCGCGATAAAGACATGAAACATTCTAATTAAAAATGAGCTTCAACTCTGGCAAACTTGACAACCTGAAAATACGTATGCGCGGAACATTACTAAGTAAATTTAATGCGAAATGCAAGAAATGTGAACGCTCGGAGGGACTGGGATGTTTCGTTCATGCTATATGTTCTCTTCTAACTAATTGTTTGCTTCAACATTCTGGACTATCATTTGATGCATTCCCTTAAGGAAGATATGGTGGAGTAACTTGTCTAAGTTGTTCTTAGAAGATCCTCCTTCACTAACTGCTCGCTTGGCAGTTTCCTTCAGTTTTCCAACTCTTTTCCTCATATCATCTCCTTCTTCACCTTTGATCAAATTCCTCACCAGCATCGCCAACTCTTCTCTCTTCACCATTTTCTTCACCTGCATTCCTATTCCCCACTCTTCACACACAAATTTAGCATTTGTTTCTTGCTCGGCAAAGAAGGGCCAGCACATCATTGGCACACCCGCGCTGATGCTTTCCAACGTGGAGTTCCACCCACTGTGAGTTAGAAATCCTCCAACAGATGTGTGCGACAGTACCTTTATCTGAGGCGCCCACCCCACCAGCAGACCTCTATCCTTGGTTTCCTCAATGAACTCTTTGGGTAATATGGCAGATTCACCATGAACTATATCTGGCCTCACAACCCACAGGAAAGATTGGTTGCTGGAAGCCAATCCCCACGCAAATTCCAGGAGCTCTTCATTAGACAATACTGCAAGGCTTCCCAAACAAACGTACAAGACAGAGCATGGCTTCCGAGTATCCAACCATGTGAGGCAGCCACTTTCTTCTTTCCACATACTCACTTCATCCGAGGAGCCAGCCTTAGCCTTACAATGGAATGACTGAGAGAGCAGCAGAGGACCAATGGCATATACAGGGAAGTTAACTGAGAGTGCCTCCAAAACTGGGCCTTCGAGCTCATCGAATGTGTTAAGTATTAATGCAGCGGCTGATAACGTGCCCTGGCTTTGAAATATTGCATTTTGAAAAACTGGATCCGATGAGTCTGTGACTAAGCAGCAGCTGGGCAGCTCCCTCAACCGCAGCGGTGGCATTCCCGGGATGCAAGTTATTCTTACTTCATTCAGATACTCACTGGTGAGGCAGCTCTCATCTGTCAAACAGAAACAATAGTCTATCATATCAAAATATATGAATAGAGAAATGAGAGAAAGCCCACAAATTATTCTTTGTAAAATATAAGTCTGTAAAGGTAGAAACCCTCTATCTTGGGATTTAATGTTAGGAGAATTTCATTTTTTTCAATTAGCATTGTTTCATTTTAAAAATCTCTTTTCCTTTATCGAAATACTAGTAGTACTGTTCATTTATTTTTAAACCCGCATATTGCTGTAAATTCAATAGCAGATATCCGTATCCGTATTAGTCAACCGTCATAATTGGTTGTTATTGGTGAGTCGTAACTGGTGGTTATCGTGAATCTAGTTTGAGTGATCATTGTTATTTAAGAAAAATAAGTCAACCTTCATAATTGGTTGTTATTGGTGAGTCATAACTAGTTGTTATAGTGAATCTAGTTTGAGTGATCATTGCTATTTAAGAAAAATTAAGTTTTCCATAATTACTAGGTGGTGTGGTGATATGGAAGTTTTCACTCTCCTAAAATATCTCTTAATATTAGTCTAGTAACCTATTTTTTTTATGTCTTAGAAAGATCTGCGCTAAAGAGAAACAGTTATCTCTTAATATTAATCTATTAACTTATTTCTTTATGTCTTAGAAAGATCTGCACTAGAAAGAAACAGTTTTAAAGCATACTCGTCCAAAAGATAAAAATGTACAATAATATATAATTAAGGTTTTAGAATTTCTAATTTTTTAAATATAAAAAATTATGATAAGCTTTTTAGAATTTCTATACTTTAAGATATAAAGGTTATAAGATTTAATAATTTAAAAATATTTTAGTTATATGGCCCTCTAAATGTAAATAAAGTATTATATGCAATGAGTTCCATCATTTAAATCTTTTTATTCATTTATAGGTGAGAAAGAGGCATACTTAGCACTTAGAAGTTATATTGGCATGGCATAAGAGAAGTTATCTTGATAGTTGTTGGAATCAACTCTAATACAAGATTAATGATAAAAATAATAATAATTTTAAAATAGTTTTAGTCTTAAAGCAATAAATAAAATCAAAAGTCTCTAAATTATGTTTTTCCATTTTCCACTTCCCTTCTGAATTAGTGTTACAAATTCATAAATATTTAAATGACTAATTACTATTATCCATCCTTTAATTTATATAGCTATACAATTACCTTTATAGATATCTCCATTAAAAGTTGTGATATTATTTTTTCCTTACTTTTATTTTATAATCATAAATAAACCAAATATATTGATATATTTTTAGTCTTCCATATTTTATAGACAAATATTAATTACAGTATATTTCTAAAACCATATTTAGATTATGAAATTGTCGTTACCCATAGTATTAAATATTTAGATTTAACAAACAAATAAAAAATAATAACGATGTTACATTTTGATAATATGATTATGATAGCATATGATTTTACTTGTACATAGTTCTATGTACCTTTGAGAGGAAGAAATCCCTTCTTGATTAGAAGAGGCATGGCGAAAAACCCCATGAATCCGCAGGCACTTGTCGTCCAGAAGGCAACTCTGGGAACACCATACTGGTTTGCAATATCCTGCGTCTTTGATAAAAGCCCATCCGTCACAATAAAGGTCACGGGAGGAACTTCCCGATGATTCTGGAGCTTCTCCATCAACTTGTGGAAGTGAATATAAGCGTTATCTTCCATGGATTGGAAGAGCTCAAGAAGATTTTGAGTACTGCGATCGTGGTGGGGAGGCAGTCCGTCGGGCACTGTTTCGAATTTTATGTTACGTACATCATCGGTCTTGTTGCACACCATCGTATCACGATGGGTTATACTTCCCCCAGATTCTGCGAGGCGCTTTACAACAAATTCGGTGCTGACAAACGTGACATAGAAGCCCCGGCTGGACAAAATCTTGGCCAAGTTCATGAAAGGCTTGATGTGGCCCTGTAATGGAAATGGAAATAATAGGGCGTGGGGGCGCTGCTCATCAACTGAAACTGACTGCGCTTCCATGGAGGGCGGGGAGAGGAACTTGGATTTTGCAATGAGCGCAGAGATATATTACAGTTATTCTCACAGGAGATACCTAGGCGTGTTGCAACAATTAGTATATATAGACGATGGTAACACATGACAAAACGAGGATAGGCTGCCTCAACCAATTTACAGCTGTAAGGGAGCTGTATCCCAGTAGTCAAAGTAATGGCGAAGGGGGGCCATTGTTGATGCAAATGGGGTCGGGGTGGGGGTTAGGGTGAAACTAAACAAACTTGGCCCTACTTCCCTGATTCTGATTCTAGAAGGTAAGGATGGAAATAACTTCACACCATCCTTACCAATTATGAATATGAGCGTACCTGTGACAAATTTTGGAAATAACTTCACACCATCCTTACCAACTATGAATATCAGCGTACCCATGACAACTTTAGGGCACTGATTTTTACTATCAAATCATCATTCACATAGGAAGTTACTCTTGGTGAAGTATAAAACAGGTTTTGCGCCAGTTTACTTCCAACCTAACTTTTCGTGAAGCTGTATAAAACATCATCCATTACCACTAACATTTTCATACACTTCATACACACCCATTGTAACCATCGCTTTAAGAGAGGTGTAGGTTTAGCAAACTCTTGGTGAAGTATGAAACAGGTTTTGCGCCATTTTACTTCCAACCTAACTTTTCGTGAAGCTGTATAAAACATCATCCATTGCCACTAACATTTTCATACACTTCATACACACCCATTGTAACCATCGCTTTAAGAGAGGTGTAGGTTTAAGCTAGAGGTGAAATTATGAACATGGAAAAAATCACTTTCCACATTAATGTTGAAAGTTATAATTTCATCTTCTTCACTCTTAGTTTTGTTTGTTTTTTTAAGGAGGTGAAGATAGGTTTTGTTTATCTTTGTGATGTAGAGATGTGTGGGTTAAGTTAGAGGTGAAATTATGAAGGGAGAAAAAATTACTTTTCACATTAATGTTGAAAGGCATAATTTTATCTTCTTCACACTCTTAGTTTTGTTTATCTTTGTGAGGGAGGTGAAGATGGTTTTCTTTATCTTTGTGATGGAGGTGAAAAGGGGTTGGTCAAAGTTATGTGAATTTACTCCACTATCATGATGAAATTGGGAAAATGGGTTGGTCAAAGTCACTCTTATTTTTGTTTATCTTTGTGAGAGAGGTGAAGATGGGTTGTGTTTATCTTTGTGATGGAGGTGAAGATGGGTTGGTCAAAGTTATGTGAATTCACTCCACTATCATGATGAAATTGGAAAATGGTTTGGTCAAAGTTTGTAAATTTATTGTGTGAAAAAAAATTATAGTAATATTTACATTATTTAAAAAAAAAAAAGGTAAAATCAAATTTATAATGCAATTTACATTTTTAATAAAAGTGAAGGTGAAAGTTAAAGTTATATAAACCTAATTTATACTTATAATAAATATAGGAATTTTGGAAAAAAATGTACAAAATAATCACATTCTTGAATTTTAATGATGAGAATTCTACAACTCCATCCTCATCATATAGGGACCCTTTACATGAAGGTAGGGATGGGGGTTGAAAGTCAAAGTTGTATAATATTAGTTCATAAATGAGGGTAGGGGTTAGGAAGATGAGGGTTGGTGGTTGGGAGTCAAAGTTGTGAAATCTTACTCCACTTTTATGATAAGGATAGGAGTTAGGGGTTGGGGAGTCAAAGTTGTGCAAACTTACTCTTCTCTCATGATGAAGGTGGGACTTAGGAAAAAGTTTGTGTAACAAAATTCATTATGATGGTGGTAAAACATATAATTATAAAAACAAAGTCATGAAAATGAAGATGAGTATGATTTTGGGGTTTATAAGTATGTTACATTAACAACATTATTATTACTAGTATGATATTAACTAATTTTACATTATTAAAATGAGTTTAGATTGCTATTTTATCAAGTTTTATATGTGTGTATTCATATCTAATTAACCTTAAATCTATCAAATACCAAGAAATATCAAATCTAGGGTAAAAATATTTCATTATAAAATTTTATAAATAAGGAGAATCAATTCCTCCAAAATTTTAAATGAATTTATAAACCAATATTACTAAATAAATCATTTTAAAAATCATTATTTATTGAAACCCACACACATTTACTTAATATATTATTTTTTATTTTATTTTTTAAATTAATATAAACAATTATTAATAACAACAAATCTATTAAAATTTTAAAAATAAACAAAATTTATAAAAATAAATAAATAGGCAATAAACAAAATTTATAAAAATAAATAAATAGGCAACCATGCCCACCTCTTAATGCTCAATTGAACATGTAGGGGATTAACCACGTGAGGCACGATATGGAGAATGTAGTGGTTAATGATGATAGGTGGTCAATACATACGCCATTTATGGAAACAAATGTGCATCATATCCACCGTCCAACCACTCTAATGTATGAAACCTTCATGACAAATATGGCCTACATTGAACCATGTGGAATGCAAAAGGGTTTGTATGAAACCTTCATGACAAATATGGCCTACATTGAACCATGTGGAATGCAAAAGGGTTTGTCTTGGACTCAATGTGGGAGGTATGTGACGTTATGCTTTATGGGTATATTCTAAACTTTTTTGGGATTTCATAGTTATGATAAGTTGCTCACTATTTTCTTGCTCTCATCACCTATTTTTTGCACTTCTTTGTGTTCACTCTAGGTTTCCTACTCTATGTGGTTTAAGCTATATGCAAGTAATTTTATCATGCCACATGGTATAACTCTTACTCTGGTAGTTGAGGCAAAGGCTATTCACTTGGTTCCCATGATGAGAATGTAAGCAAATCCACCTATGAAGGGAATCCTTGAAGCTTTGCTACACATTTGTAGGTGCAAACTAAAGAGTTGACCAATGATTTATGGGAGCAAGTACCCCTCACATTCAAGATAAAGTTGAGATAATGGAGAATGAAATTAATTGGAACATGGGCTTATCTTTTATTGGCATATCAATTCCAAATTGGGGAATTGAATCCTGGTGTAGGAAACCAAATACTGGAAAACTATGGACTTGTATAGGCATATGAAAACCCTCATGGGGACGTTGTTGATGGAAAGTGATAAAGCCAAGGAAGAAATTATGTTGCAATTGGATGAAATTTGACTTCAACTAAAAGACATCAGTATCAAACTATTAACCTTAGTATAGTCAATTCATTGTCATCATGTTACTCAATGCCACTCCAAGAATCATGCAACTAGCAGCTCAGCCCCTCCATTGGTTGTTTCTTATCACATAATTGACAAATTTTATTATCTTTGCTATTTTTGTAGTTTCTTCAATTGCAATAATTATGGTTTCTTATTTTTTTGGGTTGTTATTAGTATTTTTGAGCACTCAAACTTCTATATTGTGTTGCTTTTAATATTTAAATTATCTCAAACAATATAGACAAAAACTCTATTTCAATATTGTTGTTTTAGATCCTCCAGTAGCAAGCAAGAAACATTGGCCATTTTGTATAATTTTTCTTCTTAAAAATTAATGAACACCCAGCTTATATATATATATATTATATATATATATAATTATATATATTATATATATATATATATATTATATATATTATATAAATATATAATAATTATATATATATATATTATAATAATTATATTTTTACATTAAATATATGGAAGAATAGAAACCCACATTTACTCAGTTCAAGATGTTAGAAAATGTAACTATGTTCAGTCTTAAATAATGTACTTGATTCATTATGAAATGTACTTGTCAAAAGAATAAAGAAAAGAATTTTTATTATTGTAATAATGACTTATTAAAGCATGGGTTTCATGCTTGGGTCATCATTATATTAGTCAAAGTCCCCATTGTGGACTCCTAGGATTAATATTGAGTTTATAGAGTCATTGTACATTCAAAGAGACCCTTCTTGGGCTTTTGAATCATGCAAAAAGGATTTTTATAAAGTCAAATATGAATTATGTACCCTCCACATCATGTCGGCCTAAGGACCCTCATTCGACCCACAACAAGCCTATATATACAAGGAGGTTGAAGTCATTTGGAGCATTCACTCTCAAGCAAGTTCGATATCTCAAGAAGAGCTGGTGAAATGCAAAGTTTATTATCGGAAGATCGAAAGAAGTGAAAGTTTGGGGGAGTCTATAAAGAGGAAGAAAATAAAGATTTTGGTGCCTCTCTCTCTCTCTCTGTTTCGTGGTCTGGGTTGAGAGATTGAAGTCTCATAAGATTTCATTGTTGTCGGAAGCTGCATTTTGCCAGAAGTTGTTGCCTAGTTGAAGTTGCTGGAAGGGGTCGAAGATTTGGGAGGTTGGCATGGTGTAGAGGGAAATTCTGGTCTTGGTATAGGGTAAAGAGTCTCAAAGAATATTATTTAAATGAAGAATTATCTTGAATGGGTTTTCCCCTCGAGGGGGGTTTTTCCCTGGCATGTGCATATATATTGTGTTTGTTGTTTTGTGATCTTTATACACACTTAATTTGGTAATTGCTTGATGAAATATAAGATAATAAATAAGTAAAAGAATCTAACACACTCACAAGTAATTATCAAGAAAGGAGAATCAAACCCTAATATAATATCTTTGATTTTCCAACATGGAATCAGAGCTAAGGCCAAAAGAAGTTGAAGATCACTTTGTTGGAATGGATTCTCTAACTATGGTGAACTACATAAGATTGGGTTACAGCACTATTGGAAGTTGGATCAAGAAGGTCATCTTCTACTTTTTCAACAAGGTAAAAAATCAAGGATTCCTAGTCGCCCTTACAGGTTCTCTTATTGATGACAATGCATGGAACATTGATAGTGGAGCATCGAGACACGTGACAGGTGAAAGCAAGAAACTTCATACACTATCAAAGGAGACATCCTCTCATGCAATGGAATTGGGGGAAAACAAAATGTATGTTTGTAGAGGCCTGGGATCAACATCATTGAAGCCGGTTAATGGATCGAAGCTGCATATGAACAACATTCTCTATGCTCCAGGTTTGAAAAATAATTTACTTTATATTTCTTGTTTAGAAGATAAAGAGGAAAGGATTCCTTTTGTTGATGGAAAAGTATTGGTTTTGGAAAAGACTCTAGCATTGATAAAGCTAGGGTTATTGGAGTTCGTGAAGGAATTCTTTACCGAGTCATTACACCATCTCCTCAAGCTTTAGTTCATATAGAAATAAGTCTCATTGAGCTATGGCATTGGAGGTATGGTTATCTTCATTACAAGGTCATCCCTACTCTTAGTCAATTGGTTCATGGTATTCCTAACATGAATTTAGATCATGAAGGTGTGTGTAAGGGATGCTCTTTGGGGAAACATACTAGAAATCCATTTCATAATAGTGAAATTAGGTCTAAGGAAATTTAGACCTCATCCATTCTAATGTGTGTGGACCCATGTCTAACAAATCACTTGGAGGTCATATTTGCTATGTAACATTCATTGATTCTCATTTGAGGAATACATGGCTCTACCTACTCAAAACTAAATATGAAGTATTTGATAAGTTCAAGGAGTTCAGGGCTGAAGTGGAAACCCTAACTGAAAGAAAGAAAAAGACTCTAAGATTTGACAATGGTGGGAAATACACTTCTAAAGAGTTGATTGCATATTGTAAGGATGTATGTATTAAGAGGGAGTTCATTGTTCCCTAATATCCCGAACAAAATGGATTAGATGAAAGGAAGAAGAGGTCAATTGGAGAAGGCATTTGAACTATGCTCCTTGATCAAGATCTACCGAAGTTCTTATGGGCTGAAGCAGCGATGACTGTCGTGTACATTCAAAATAGAATTCCTCATAAGAGTCTTAATAATACTACACCTGAAGAAGTATTCACAGGGAAGAAGCCAAGTGTCGATCATCTTTGAATCCTTGGAAGTCTAGCATATATCCATTTCCTGAAAGACAAGCGAAAGAAGTTTGACTCAACAAGTATCAAGGGAATATTCGTTGGTTATAGTCATTCCTCGAAAGCATATAGAAATTACATAAAGGAAGGAAGACACATTAAAGTAAGCAGGGATGGAATACTCGATGAAAATCAATCTTACAAGAAATCAAAGGATATTCCTATTGATTCTAATGAAGAAGAAGTTCTCATAGTTGAAGAAGAAGAAGTTCATCATGAGAACTCTACTACAAATGTTGAAGAAGAAGGACCAAGTGAGCCTATTCAATCGATGGTTGTACCAACCACAAGGAAGAGGCCAAATTGGTTGAAAGCTACATTAGAATATGTTGAAGGACATGAAGTTGAAAAAGGGTCATCCATGGAAAGTAAGAAACCAGAGAGATATTTTGGCTATGATGCATATATGACAAAGTTAATTGAAGCTAAACCATCTATATTCAATGAAGTTGAGCATGAAGAGGTTTGGAAGAAATATATGCAAGAATAATATCAATCCATCATGAAGAATGGGCTTTGGGAGATCGTTCCTAGACCTAGTGACAAATGTTGTCACATCGAAGTGGATCCATAAGACCAAACATGTTGTTGATGGAAGTATAGACAAGTACAAAGCAAGGTTCATCACAAGGTATTTCTCTCAAAGGGAAGGTATTGAATATGAAGAAACCTTTTCACCTACAAAAAGTTACACTACCATTAGATCGTTGGTTTCATTGGTTTCACAATGGGTTGGAATATCCATCAAATGGATGTTAAGACTGCATTTCTAAATGAGCCCATTGATGAGGAAGTGTACATCAAAAAACTCAAGGGATTTGAAGTGAGTAGCAGGTACTCTCATGTTTGTAGACTCAAGAAGGCCCTATATGGTTTGAAGCAAGCACCAAGGGCATGGTTGATCTAGATTTAAACAAGAACGCAACAAATTACAAAGATAACAATAAATACAAAGATACAGCAAAAATAATACTTCATTTCATTAATGTAAAAGATCGAATGCTTACAAATAGAAATGGAAATAAACTAGCTCGGATGATGGTAGCTTATCTCTAAGGAGAGATGTGGAAGCTACATGCCTCTGAACTATCTTACAATGAGGCTCAAAGGCCTATTTATTGTTGAAAAGCAATGGAAACCATAAACATCTAAAACCCTAAACCTAGGAGATGAAGCGCCAAACTATGGGCCCTGTTTTGGGTAAATTGGTACATCAACTTCCCGGGGTTGTAACTTTGGCATATGATCTCCATTTGACGCGGACAATACCTCGTTAGAAAGATCTATCTGAGGACTACAACTTTGGGAAGACCAAGATAAATATATGACCCCATGCTGCTCCCAGTTTTCCCAAAAAACATCGTTTAGGGCCTCAAAACAGCTCCAGAAGTTCACAACCTGAAAAACTGCCAAAAATAGTAAATTGTGCTACAAATAAGGAAACTGAAAAATTGAAAGAAACAATGGTGGGATTCCAAGTAGAATTTGCGGGTGGCCACCAATATCCACCTAGATCATTCCTCCCCCCTTAGGAAGCAATGGTCCCCATTGCGTTGAGTTCCTCCATGAGATGAGGAAACTCCTGCTGAACTTGGTCCCTGGTGAGCCACTTGCCCTAGTGAAGGAGTTGGCCTGCTTTGGCAACACGATATGGTTGGATCGTCTGCTGGCAAGTGTGCTTGATCTGTGTGTCCATGATTCGATCAGTTGCAGCTTGTTCTATGCAATATAGATTTAACTTTGTTGGTGTGAGTTGTTTTGCAATGTCAGTTGTGTCTAGTAATGGTGGAAAGTATAGCCGAAGGCAGTCCACATTGAACACTGGGTGCAGGCCAAGGAATGGGGCAATGCTAAGCTCAAATTCATTGTCTCCCATGGCCTTGGTAATGGTGTAAGGACCATATCAGAGTGGTCTGAGTTTCCGATAGGCTCCAGTAAGGCGTTCCTTTTGCAAATGTAACTAGACTTTATTTTCCACCTGAAACGTGTGTGGCACCCGATGTTGATCATGTCGTTGCTTGTACTTGGCATTTGATTTCTTTAGAATGTCCTGGACCTGTTGGCGGATATGTTGGATGTGCTTAATGAAGTTGTTTTCCTTATCTGTTTTGGACTGGACATGAGACGAATTTTCCTGAGTAGCTGCAAATGGCATGGCCACATCAATGGGACATAGTGGCTGGAATCCCAAGCCCACCTGAAAAGGGTTGTGGCCAGTCAAGCTGTGGAGAGCTCGATTATAGCTGTGCTGAACATAGGGGAGGCTCTCATCCCATGTGCGTGGATTCTTTGAGTTGTACATGCGCATAATGTGTACAATCATCTTGTTGACAACCTCCGTCTGGACATCATTTTGGGGATGGAAGGTTGTGGACTTAGTGAGTTTGGTGTCCAGCACCGACCAGAGACTAGACAAAAATGTATTGAGGAACCTGTTGTCTCAATCTAAGATGATAGAATGTGGGATCCCAAAGTGTACCCACACTCATTCAAAGAAGAGTTTAGCAGTGGCTTCTGCTATGATATTCTTCTTGCAGACCGCCATAATGGCCATCTTTGAGAACCTGTCAATGACCACAAAAACACAGTGATTTCCATGCTTAGTAGAAGGAACGCCCGACATGTAATCCATGTACATGGATTCCCAAGGTCGACTAGGGGTAGGCGGTGGGGTATAAAGGCCTTTCTTCTTGATGGTCGGTTTGGCAATGGCATGGGCAGTGCAGGATTTGATGTACTTTCTGACATCTTGTCGAAGATTCGGCCAATAGAAATACTTTTGCAGTATTGCAACCATTTTCTCAACCCCAAATTGCCTGGCAGCCCAACTGTAGTGTGCTTCCCAAATCATCTTGGCACGCTCACTTGAAGGAACAAAAAGGTGACCTAGGTGGCATAACAGGGCATCCTAGAGGTGAAAATATGGAACATGTTGACCCTCCAAGAGTGTTTGGTATGTGTGGCCGAATTCCAGGTCGCTTTTGTAGAGAAGTGACCAATCAGAAGTCTCATGCCCACAAGAGTTGATCACGGTGGTTAACATCATGATCGGTGGTCGATTGAGGCAATCTGCAACATTATTGGTGCTGCCCTTCTTATACTTGATATTCAAATGGAACTGTTGTAGGTATGTGGACCACTTATGATGGCGATCATTCTACAACCTCCCCTGCATTTGTATGAAATGCAGGGGCTGGTGGTCTGTGTGGATGACCATTTCCTTCCCCAAAATGTAATGCTTCCATTGTCTGTAGGCTTTCACAATGGAATACATCTCTTTGTCATAAGTGGGATAATTCGGACTGCGTCTGAAAGTGTATCACTGTGATATGACATTGGATGCACGTGTTGAGTAAGGACTAACCCAATAGCATAGTCAGAGGCATATGTCTTAATCTCAAATGGTTGTTGCAAGTCTGGTAATACAAGTGTTGGTGTCAAGAAGAGGTGATGTTTCAACTCTGTGAATGCCTTCTATTGAGATTCAGACCAAAAGAATTTTTCTTTCACTCCTCCCTTGATGAATTG
The DNA here is from genome assembly GCA_000404065.3 of Pinus taeda. NCBI lineage: Eukaryota > Viridiplantae > Streptophyta > Pinopsida > Pinales > Pinaceae > Pinus > Pinus taeda. The sequence goes on from APFE030350417.1 coordinate 185,610, forward strand.
ACTCAAGGGCCAAGTGATATGAAAAAATCCCAACACGAACCTGCGGTAGAAGTTAGCAAGACCCAGAAAGTTGTGGAGCTCTGTCAGAGTGGTTGGAGATAGCCAATCCCAAATGACTTGGATCTTGGCTAGATCCACATGCACCCCCCTGTTCATCAATAATGTATCCCAATTACTGAACTTGGGTCATGCCAAAAGTGAATTTCTCCAAATTGGCACATAACTTGCGTTAACGCAGTGTTTGGAGAACCTGTCAGAAGTGGTGGAGGTGCTCTTCCTAACTCTAGTTGAAGATCAGGATCTCATCCAAGTATACCACTACAAATGAGTTGTTGAATGGCCGCAATATGTCATCCATTAGCCTCATGAAGGTTGTAGGAGCAATTGTCAACCTGAAAGGTATAACCAACCATTCGAAAAGGCCCTCCTTGGCTTTGAAGGCAGTATTCCACACATCGAAGGGTTTGATTGGTACCTGGTGATATCTTGACTTCAAATCGATCTTGCTAAAACATTTTTCCCCCTTCAGTTGGTCCAAAAGGTCATCAATCTGTAGGATCGGGTACCTATTCCGGACAATGATCTTGTTCAGCGCTCAATAGTCAATACAAGATCTCCAAGTCCCATCCTTCTTTTGTATCAACACGATCAAGCTCCCACAGGGTGATGAACTTGGTCGAATGTGACCTTTCTGCAGCAACTTCTGAATTTTCCTCTTGATTTCATCGTTCTCCAGAACAAAGAACCAATAGATTGGTCCATTGGGGAGCAGTGCACCTGGGGTCAGATTGATGGATTGCTTGACCTAACAGTGCAGAGGAACCCATGCAGGGGAGGTGAAGATGTCCTTGTACTCCTCCACGACCTTGTCCATCTGTAGTTGTCGTGCAAAGGGGCCCTATCTGGAGGTTGTGGCTACCATATTCTTCTTTCCTTAAGGGTGTATCATCAAGAAAACAAATTTCCCGGTTTTGGAAATGAGCTTACTTCATTGTTTTACAGTAACCAAAGAGATGGCAATAGGTGGTGCTACCTCTGGTATCCTGTACAACATATTTTCCAAAGTAACAATAATAGCATGAGTCCTTGACCCATATACAGCATGTCTCTTCCACAAGTATGGTTGGCCTAATAATACATCACAAACATCAAGGGGAGCAATGTCACACAATACCTCATCTATGAAGGGCTTGATGTTGTATGGAAGGCGACACTGTTGGCTCACGCGAAGATCTCATCCTTGGTGAAGCCACCCGGTGGTGTATGGTTGTGGATGTGTTATGGTCGGTAAGCCTAGCCACTTCACGACCTCTACCAAAATGAGGTTCTTTTGGCTCCCACTGTTGATAATGAACTGTAGTGGGGAGCCCCTTACCCACATCTGGGAGTGGAAGAGGTGCTCCTCCTCCTCTAGATCTTCGAGTTCCTCCTTCTGGATCTTTGTGGTGGCAACGGTGGCATTGGGCTCTACATCAATAATCTGCTTCCCTTTTTCATTCCCCTTATTGGGTTCTGACTCTGAGTCTGAACATGCATTTGATTCTAAATACTTTAGCTTGGCCACCATTGACTGCTTGGCCTGACACTCGCTTGTGTTGTGAGTGGAGCTCTTATGGAACTCACACCACCTTCCTGTGTCCTTCGTCGGCTTCACGGTGTTATTATTTGCTTAAAGCTTTAGTAGGTTGTCCTGGGCCACCCTGCCTTGGCTTTGTCCTTTGTTCAATGATTTTGGGGTGCCTTTCCCTAGCTTCGGATTTCTATATCCAAAGTCTCACTTCTTCTGTTTAAACTTCTACTCGATCTTGACAGTGTATCGGTACGTCATGCTGAGCGAAGAGATGTCCAAGAACTCCATCTCATCCTGGATGTACCTGTGTAGGCAGCCACAGTATTTGAGTGCCAAATGCAGCTCAGAATCCTTAATACCCAACTTTGTGCGAAGGGTATGAAAAATATTGGTAAACTCTGGCACATCTTGGTCCCTTCCCTGCCATAGCGTGGTCCACTTTATGTATTTATCCTCATAGCTTTTGACAGGGTAGTACTACTCCTTGATGGCATTTTGGAATGAATTCCAAGTGGGTGCATTTGAAAATAGTGAGGCCATACTTTCATCCTTCTACTCGCAATAGGTTTCCCACCAGTCCTTGATGTCAGGGGTGGCTTTGAGAAGAGCGAAAGTAATATTTTCCTAGTCGGAAAAATCATGAACAGAAAAATAACCTTCTAGTAGATTTAACCATTTATCTATAGCATTTGCATCTATCTGAACCTCAAAGATGGGAATGTCAAAGTTAACTTGTACCTTAAAGGGTGTGGCACTTCTAGTGTACCTACTGGAAGTAGATGTGTCACCCCTGGGTAACAGCAGAACGACCTGGGCAAAGTTGTCCATCATCGCGTTCCTTTGTCGCTTGAAGGCCTCTTTGAGCAAGATTTTGATAGGATCTCCTACCCCCTCGTCTTTCTTTTCATCCACCAAGGGAGGCTATCGGGATTTTTGAGGATGGTCTTGCAAAGGTTCAACCAGTTCGAGCCCTAACTCCTTATATCCTGACCTCGTTGGGGACATGCAAAGAAAAACAGACAAAGAGCAGACCGCTCTGATACCACTAATCTGGATTTAAATAAGAACGCAACAAATTACAGAGATAACCATAAATACAGAGATACAGCAAAAATAATACTTCATTTCATTAATATAGAATTTTGAAATATGATTACAAACAGAAATGGAAATAAACTAGCTTGGGTGATGGTATCTTATCTCTGAGGAGAGATGTGGCTGCTACATGCCTTTGAGTTGTCTTACAATGAGGCTCGAAGGCATATTTATTGTTGAGAAACAATGGAAAACTCTAAACATCCAAAACCCTAACCCTAGGAGATGAAGCGTCAAACTATGGGCCTTATTTTGGGTAAATTGGTACATCAACTTCCTAGAGTCGTAACTTTGGCATAGATCTTCATTTGACGCGCACAATACCTCATTAGAAAGATCTATCCAAGGACTACAACTTTGGGAAAAGAAACATCAATCCATGGACTTATGTTGCTCCCAATTATCCCAAAAAACGTCATTTAGGGCCTCAAAACGACACCGGAAATTCAGGGCCCGAAAAACTACCAAAAACAGTAAATTGTGCTACAAATAAGGAAACTAAAAAAACTGAAAGAAACAATGGTGGGGGTCCAAGTGGAATTGGTGGGTGGCCACCACCTAGATCAATGGTATGCAAGAATGGATGCATATCTACTTATCATTAGGTTCGTGAAGATTTATGTTGATCTAAATCTATACATCAAGGTCATGAATAATGAGCTCGTCATTATTCTACTATATGTGGATGATATATTCATCACAGGTTTAGAGTGAAGATTTCAAGAATGAAAGAAGATGTTCACACTTGAATTTTAAATGAAGGATCTAGGATTGATGCATTTTTACCTTGGTCTAGAAGTATGGCAGAGACCTGGGGAGATATATTTTGGGAAAGGAAAGTACATCATCAAGATATTGCAGAAATTTGTGATGATGGATTCCAAACTGATGACTACTCCTATGATCACCAACCTCAAGAAGTTGAGGAGCTCCAACTCTAGTCTCATGGATCCTACTTCATATTGATAGTTGTTGGGTTCCCTAATGTATCTGGTTAATACTAGGCTAGATATATGTTTTGCAGTGAACATTCTTAGTCAATTTTAGTTGGAGCCTCCTCATGATCATTGGATAAATGCCAAACATATATTGAGGTATTTTCATGGCACTATACATGACTCCCTAAAGTATGATAGTAAGAAAGTCAAGCTAATTGGCTTCACAGACTCTGATTGGGGTTCAAGTGAGACCGATGGAAGGAGCACTACTGGAATATTCTTTAGTATGGGAGTTGTTGTGATCTCATGGATGAGTAGGAAGCAAGATCCCGTTGCATTGAGTAGTGCCAAGGCAAAATATTTGCTTGCATGTGAAGTAGGAAAAGAGGTTGTTTGTTTAAGGAAGCTTCTGACATATTTGTTCGAGAAGTCTCTGAGCCCTACTATGATTAATTGTGACAATCAAAGTTGCATCAAGATGTCTGGAGATATCATGTTTCATTCAAGGATGAAACATATCAATAATAAGTTTCACTTTATTAGGAACTTGGTGCAGGATGGGATCATCAAGTTAGAGTATGTCCCGATAGATGAATTGGTAGCAGACATATTGACAAAGGCTCTTCCTTATAAGAAGTTCGAATATCTAAGGAACCTGTTAGGTTTGATAGATATTGGTGATTGTATTAATAACAAGGAAATGGAAGAGGTTTGTTGAGGCTTTGCAAGTGAAGCATTTCCTAGGATACATTAGGCCGACACTCTATGTTGATGTCTGGATCTTGAAGTTGAAAAGATGGTTTTGGTTATTGAGCTATGTTTTGGATACACACCTGTATGTTTGGCTTGGGGTTTAGCATGTAATCTTGATTGTACCTAGAGGGGTTTAAAGCTTGAGTCCACCTCAGTCCCACTTGGATAAATTTCCCTAGTCAAGAATCTAGTCCATGGCATTATGATGCCTAAATTGTTGAGTGATTGGTTAGCTATATTTCCCCGGTCATGAATCTATTCCATGGCATTCTGGTGCCTAAAAGTTCTTTATGTTTTCATATAGTTTGAGATATTCCATTGTATGTGTAAATTATGAATACCTCCCTAGTTAAGAGGGAGTGTTAGAAAATGTAACTATGTTCGACCTGCAATAATGTACTTGAGTCATTATGAAATGTACTTGTCAAAAGAATAAAAAAAAAAGAAAAATTATTATAATTATAACAATGACTTATTAAAGCAAAGGTTTCATGCTTGGGTCATCATTATATTAGTCAAAATCCCCATTGTGGACTCCTAATATTAATATTGAGTTTATAGATTCATTTTACATTCAAAGAGACCCTTCTTTGGCTTTTGAATCATGTAAAAGGGGTTTCTATCCAGTCAAATATGAATTATATACCCTCCACATCATTTCGGCCTAAGAACCCTCATTCGACCCACAAGAAGCCTATGTATACAAGGAGGTAGAAATCATTTCGAGCATTCACTCTCAAGCAAGTTTGATATCTTGAGAAGAATTGGAAAAGTGTGAAGTTTGTTGTCGGGAGGTCGAAAGAAGTGCAAGTTTTGGGAAGTCTATAGAGAGGAAGAAAATTGAGATTTTGGTGCCTCTTTCTCTATGTTTTGTGGTCTGGGTTGGGAGATCAAAGTCTCCTAAGATTTTGTTGTTGTCGGAAGCTGCATGTTATCGGAAGTTGTTACCTAGTCGAAGATGTTGGAAGGGGTCGAAGATCTAGGAGGCTGGCATGGTGTGGAGGGAAAGTCTGGCCTTGGTCTAGGGTAAAGAGTCTCAAAGAATACTATTGAAAGGAAGAATTATCTTGACTAGTTTTTCCCCTCGAGGGGGGGTTTTTTCCTGGCATGTGTCTCTATCTTGTGTCTCTTGTTTTGTGCTATTTGTACACACATAATAGGATAATTTCTTTATGAAAGATAAGATAATAAAGAAATAAAAGAAGCCAACACACTCACAAGTAATTATCAAGAAAGGAGAATCAAACCCTAATATAATATCTTTGATTTTCCAACACAAGAATCGAACACTTTCAGAATCTTGGATAGAATTAAAGGAAAAACAAACATTTTTAATAAATATTTTTATCATATTAGTAAACATTTTTTTTAATTTTTTTCCAAGGAAAATCTTAGCAGATCCACATGAAGGGATCACATCCCTTCAGCCAAACTAATCAAATCCTAATCTAGAGGGCATCGAGGAGAATTGACCCAGTGACATCTCCATAGAGAGGTTCTTTAGCAATGAGACCTTGGCCAACTGAGCTAACCCTTGGGGTTATCTTTTTATGGCACATATATCTCAAAAAAAATGTAAGATATTTCTCTTTATTTTTCCAATAACCTTACCTAGATCTAATTAGATTAATTAAAAAATCAATATAATTTTTATATATTTATTATTATACTAAAGGCATCATCAAGAAAAAGGAAAAAAAAGGGAAAATATATATATATATGATGATGATGATGATGATGATGGTTAACGTCCACTGAGACCAAATTGGTCTATCGGACCTATAC
>APFE030350419.1:0-11584 GCA_000404065.3 Pinus taeda
AACAAGGTCAACTGATTACATCATCTCCCAGAAGTTCTCCACTGAAAACTTCTCATAAATGGTCAAAACTAGACCATACTGAAAGCTCAATGCAGAGGGTGCGATGCATATCACATTCCCAATGTACAGGGTGTGATGCATACTGATTTGCTCCTCTGTAGGGTGCGATGGTTGGGAATGGACAAATGGCAGGGACAAAAAGCGAGGTGGAAGATCATGGAATCTTCCAGAAGCTTCCTCTCTGACACTTGCCACTCCATCTTCGACCAGGGATGAGTAAAAGATCATCATTCTCCAAGTGGAAGCAGGAACTATCAGAGAGAAGACACTAATCAAGATCCAAAAAGATGAATCACCTCTTTGTAATCATCTATATATGGATCCCTCATCACAGAGATCCAGAGGCTGGAATTTTGTATCTTACAAAGAAGTGTTGTTGCTATTCTGGTGTACATTCACAGTGTTGGGTGATCTAGCTTTGCTTGAGGTGAAGAAGGGCTTCTTAGCTAGAGGATGATGCTAGGTCAGAGCACATGGTTATAATCTTCTTGCTATTTTTCATCTGAATAAAGCTATTCTTGTTTCCTTCCATATTCTTCTGTACTTGTTTATATATGCATGTATATGGTTAATGCACATCTGATCCTGCATTATTTATGAATTTAGATCCTTGTTTCTTGCATAGTAGTATTTTTTTGTGATTCTACAGGTCCTTTTGGCTAGGCAGACAAAGAAGAAGCGGCAAAACTCTATCAAGAAGGAGAGGAAATCGAGTGCAAGACTCAGGTTGGCCCTCTTGGTTCTCCTCTCGTCTATTTTCATAAAAGGAATCAATAGTAGACTTTGATTGTTTATTTCTAAGATAGCCACCCATCTTAGTGGGAATAGCAGCATCCGAGTGGACATTATTCATGTATAACAATGGTGGAATGAGAAGAGGCGAGGTACAAAAAGTAATCCTGATTGTAGTTGGGAGGATGTAATAACGGTGCATGGGTCTACACATGTTTAAATGCATCAAAAGATTTCTGAGCTATCTCATCCCAAAAGAATGGAGTATTCTGTTTCAACAACCTGGTAAACCCTTTCGTTATCTCAGCGTAGTTAGGAATGAATCGACGTAAAAAAATTTCTTTCCCTTGCAAACTTTGGTGTTAGCGAAGAGTCGAAGGCGGAGGTAATTTAACAATAGCTTCAACCTTCGAGGGACTGACACGAATGTCGGCTTTTGAAACAAAAAATCCCAGTCAGCGACTCATTTCTATACAGAAAACACATTTGTGTGGATTCAACCTTATTCGATAATGCCTACATCTCATAAAGATGGCTCGTAAATGAGTGAGATGATCGGCTCTACGTAATGAATGAGCAGGTAAATAATCAAGATAAGGCTGCACAATGTGCTTGATGTCATGAAATGCGTAAGACATAGCCCTTTGAAAAGTTGATCCGGTGTTCTTCAACCCAAAAGGTAATTTGCAAGAAAAGGTCCCCATGGACAAATGAAAGCCGTTTTTGGTTGATCAGCAGGGAGTATGTTAATTTGATTGTAACTGGAAAATCCATCCATAAAGGAGAATATTTCACTGTCGGCACAATCATCAATTATTTGATCGATATAGGGAGTTGGATAATTGTCCTATGGACAAGCTCGATTAATATCCCTATAATCAATACATATTCTTATCGTTCCTTGCTTTTTGTTAACAGGAACAATATTCGATACCCATTCTGTTAAAGGGATCGGATATATAAAACCTGCTTTAAGTAATTTCTCAACTTCAGCTTTAAGAGCAACGGCTTTTCTTGGGTGTATCTGATGCAAATGTTGCCAGAACAGTTTAGCATTCGGGTAAGTTTTCATTTCATGGAAAACAGTTGATGGATCGATTCCTGGCATTTCTTTGTATGACCAGGCAAACACATCGCGGAATTCTTGAAATAGAGATTTATAAGTTTGGATTTCCTTATCCGTACAAAAAGCACCTATATGAATGTTTTCAATAACTCCGGGCTTCACTGAAATGTCAAGAGGAATGGTTCGAGAAATGTTTCCCAAATTCAACTCAAAATTAGAATGTTTCAATGGATTCTGTGGTTCCTTGACATAATCAATGGTAAAAATAGATGAGAAATCATTTTCAAAATGATCAAGCTCAGGTAAAAACAAAGATCGATGAATAAGATCTTCCCATGGTAAATCATCAACAGATAAAATCTCACGAATCTTCTCATCAGTATGAACAGTTTCAGAAAAGGTTGTTGAATCTGAGGTTGAGATTGAAAGTGAGTCCTCATGGACCACATTCATTGGATCAATTTCAGTTGAAATAGAGTCGGAAAATTACTGTACTGCCTAATATGCAACTTCAAATGGACTCAAGGGCATGGCATCACTAAATGAGTCCACCTTGGAATCGGAAGGAAAGATCCAAGGATCATCAAGAACAATAGTTTTTGATGAAATCATATGAATAGTTGCAAAAGGAGGCGATACGTTCAGAGGAGGAAAGGAGAAAGTTCCTCGTAAACCAGAATCTTTGACTAATCCCACTCCAACATCCTTGTAAGGCATAATTGTTTTACCGACATGTTGAATACTCTCAGAAGAGACTAGGTCGGATGAAAAGTAAGTCAACTGATCTATTGTAAATATCTTTCCATTATAAGGGAACTTTATGAGCCGAAAGACCGATGAAACAAAAATAGTCATTGCGTAAGACCAACTGTGACCCAAAATAAGGTTGTAATCCAGAGGGGCATCAACCACCTCCACATCTAGATTAACAGTTTTGCCTTCTACCCCTATAGGTAAATCCTGCAGAATGCCATAAGGATGAAACCCTCGGCCATCAAAAGCCTTCAAAATCGTCGGGGATTGGTTAAGTGTCGGAGAACCAAGAGATTTCCAACATGAAATTGACATAATACACGTTGAAGCTCCCTCATCAGTCACAATCTAAAAGCAAGACCTGTTTTTGACTAACACTGGGATCTGGAAAGCCATTTGATGAGATAAGCAAGATGTACTATTTTCTAAATCGAAGATTATGAGGTTGGAATCCTGAACATCAACGGCTCCTATAGCAGACAAAAGCAATTTACGTTGTGCTGGACATGATTGCAGCACTTCCAAAGTCGACATTGTTGAAGGAGATATAGCTAAATCTTCAATAATGTTATAGTTCTGAGCAGCTCTCGCATGTGGATTGAAAGCTGACTTTCGAAGTATAACCTTAGCAGGCGGTTTGATTACTAAGTCTGGATTAGGTTTCTCGATCTGTAGCGGATTGGAACCGGGAGGAGTTGAAGTTGATGGGTTTGAACTAGAAGATTCTGGTTCCTTACCACCAACAAGATTTTTACTTCCATAATCTTGCGATCACATCACAATCCTAACATGGGACATCATCATAATTGGTTCTTCTGAGGCATTTGAGGAAGAACCTATCATCTTACTATCTTGAGTGTGAAAAGGATCCTTCAAGGCAGCAGGCGTTTGAGAACCTTTGACGATTTTTGAAACCTCAGCTCGATGTGGACAATCTCTTGTAAAGTGCTTCTTGTCACGGATGAGACAAGGATAGCGAGGTTTACATTTCTCATCAGTAGATTCATTTTTTTCTGGTTTCTCTTTTGCGTTTTGTTTATTTTTCTTCTTCCCTTTCTTTTTACCGCCGGATTTGGATTTGGTCGTAGAAGATTCTACAACATGAATATCGGTAGGAACTTCAACAGAAGCTTCTCCTGTCGGGGAATCTGGTAAAGTTATAATAGGAGAAGAATTCTTTACAGATTTCTTCTTACTTTTGGTATTAACTGTACCAATCATACCATCAGTGGCATGAGACCCTGAAGGAGTTGCAGTTATTTGATTTTGCATGGGAAGATCGGGAATTTTTTTGTGTAAAGTACCTAACTGCGTATAAACTAAGTCAAGGTACTGAGCTTGAGCAATTACTTGCTCCTCAGTAATGACTCCTGCCTTAGCTACATCCTCAGTGATTTTTGTTAATAAGGATTTAACAAACCATTCTGCCAAAATTTGATCCAGGATATAAACTTTCACTAAACGTCGTCGACGTCGCCATTCATGAATATGGTCTGAAATATATGTAGACATTGATTGTTTTAATGAAGTTAATAATTTCGTGCCATTGTCATATCTGACAAGCAACTGAAAATGAGTTAAGAACGAAGTAGCTAACTGACTAAAATTATAAAAAGAGCTTCGTGGCAACTCAATGTACCACTTAGCTGCGAGACCAATCTGAGTGCATTGAAAAATCTTTAAATGAATTGAATCATCTATAATGGAATTTGATGCACACCAGAGATGATAGGTCATCACATGGTTCGACGAATCCTATCCAGTTTTTCCTTCAAACTTGGGAATATCACTGGGCAACTTATTAGGCATTGGCAGCCAGTACGGAAGATAATTAATTGGATCGTTCGTAAGGCACGACAAGTCAGGTAAATCCAAAGTTGCGATGAATGGTAACTGACAGTGAGGATCTCGAAAAATTTGGGACACAAGACTAGCTCCAGGAGGAGGATACCCAGGATAACCTGGAATTGGATTCGTAATCGAAATATTATATCCTCCCGAAAAACTAAGATTAACCAGACCAAACTGGGGAGGTTGAGGTTGAGGTTGTTAATATGTATACCCAGGGTACGGTTGATACTAATAAACTGGGGTTTGCACAGCAAGACTGTATTGATACTATCCTTGGTACGGTTGATAAGTAAATTGAGGTTGACTTGTGACAACCGTACTTGGACCAGGTTGTCCTACAGGCATCTGAACTGAAGTCTGGACTGTAGGTCCAGACTGGGGTACAGAGGTCTAAGGAGTTGATACAGGAATAGTTGAAACCGGAGCTGCTGATACTCCAAAAGAAGGTGGGGTAGATTGAACAGAAGCTGCAGTAGTTGATTGAGGCGGAGTTCTAGGCGAACTAGGCCCGGGCTGATGAACTAGACCAGGTGCAGAGGTTTGAATAGTAGACTGGACGGGTTGCTGGGTTGAACCAGAAACCATGGGTTGTCAAGGTTGAGATGACAACTGCACATTGGGTTGCAAAATCTGTTGAGTTTGAGATGGATCCCACACCATATTCATTCTGGGGTAAGGGCCCATAACAGGTTGAGCATATTGAGGACCATAACCAGGTTGAGTGTAGGACTGATAATTTACAGTTCCTTCAACAAAAGATTGACCAGAAGGTGGTTAGAAACCTTGAGATTGGTATTGACCTTGAGGTTGATAACCTTGAGGCGGATACTGATACTGGGGTTGACCTTGAGGTATATATTGATACTAGGGTTGAGCTTGAGGCACATATTGAGTCTGAGGTTGACCTTGAGGCATATATTGATTTTGGGGTTGACCTTGAGGCATGTACTAACCCTGAGGTATGTACTGACCTTGAGGTTGCCCCCAGGCGGAATTTGACTGCCTTGAGGTTGCCCCCTCGGCGGTATTTGACTGCCTTGAGGTTGCCCCCCAGGAGGATTTTGACTACCTTGAGGTTGCGGATTTGCAATAGTACCAGACATCATAAGAATTTATTCTACACTTAGTGGTGGAGTTTCGTTATGACCAGTTGATACCCCATGTTCGATGGGTTGAGGGGACGCTCTTGAAAAAGTACCAGAAACTAACTGATACCCAGACGGAACAGAAGGACCGCCATATAAAAATGTTTCCGTATTTTGAGAGAACATGGATGACCATTTTGACATATTCAAAGGAGGATAATAACCTCTAGGGGTTGGATGAAAAGGAATACGAAGCGGTGAAACAGCGAGACCCGAATTTTCTAAAAAGTTCGATAAAGATACGTACCAAGCGTCACTTCGAAAAGCACTGTAAAAAATATATTCACGCTCTGTAAGTTCTATAGTCGGTTGATTTTCAAGGGGATTTATATCCTCGTCCGGAATAATATGTTCTTCAATAGAAATAAGTCCCGTCGAAAGATTCTGGGTAATGACACTTCCTACCATGGGTGAACCAGGAGCACTAGAAACTAGAGAAGCAAATCCTGAGGATGGAGTAGCAGCAGGTTCAGTTTCAAGTTTAGAAATTTCAGGTTCCTCAATGAGTTCACCAGTAGAAGAAAAACTACCAGTAATCTCGGAAACTGAAAGCGGTTCAGAAATATACTATGTTGCTGGAACGTGATAATTAGGATGAATAACCAAAGATGATTCTCCGGCCTCTCGTGACCCAACTCTACTTTCACTAGGTGTGGCAAGAGCTTTTAGCCCTTCAAGCTGACTCGACGTATATTCAGGAGGCTGCCCCCAAAGTCTACGGGATTGTCTTGGTAATTCAGCCACGATCAATTAATTAATTACTTCACACGAAAACAAAGAAAATCTCAAGAAAACCACCTAAAGTCTCTAAAGAACCAAACAATTGAATCACACACCTAACAATCTAAGAGTTCAAACCACACACAAACAGTATTTTTCCGTATCGAAAACACTAGTTGGCGATGAAATCCAACCTCGCAGAATTCAATACAGAAAGGCGGTTGGAACAGTTACCCTGACAACCTGCTTAATGAAACAGACTGGCACAAGTTTCTCCACAAAATCGTCTTGAGTGAAGATAACCCCCCAGAGAGTCCAACTGAGTCTAGTCGATGTTTGTTCCAGGTACAGTGGGATCTTCCCTCCACCGTCACCTCAGGAAGAATCCTAAATATTATAGCCGCTAAGGTTACCAACGGAAACAAATATACCTGGGGGAACAGTCTACGATCTGATACGCACGCAAGGGCAGAGTAACAAGCTCAATACCCTTGAAGGCTCCTTGACATAATCCAATATTTACCAACAAGTGACCCCAGGCTCCTCGACAATGGTCATTCCGAGGTTTACCGTTTTTAATACGTGAATATCTTCTATCGTTCCCAATGAGGAAGGATGGATTACCTCACTAGTTCAGATATGATCTCGTGCTTCTCCTTTAAGAGGAGCGTTCCCAGAGCATAGACGTAACAATTGGATTTTCTTCCTACCGCAACATCTACTTGTTTGTTTTAACTATCTTGGAGAGTTAATTACTCCCTACTCCAAGATACTAGCCTAAGCTATGTTGGTGAGTAAGAGCCCTAGAAATAAAAAGATTGCTAGATGAATTTTAATTAAGCGTTAATTTTATTGGTTGTTTCTAAAGTCAAAAGGTATGGAGATGAAACTTTGTGGTGTGAAGACTCAACTCCAAAACGCTAAAAAATGCACCTAAGATGATCAATTATTTTCCTTTTCAATGAATCTCTAGCTAAAGGAAGAGTTGAGAATGCAATTCTTGAAAAACAAAACTTTCCTTCAACATAAAAACGAAAAGAAAAACTTTTGTTTGTTTTTGTCTTTTTCAAAACACTCAAACGAAGCTACTAATTATGCTCACGAAATAAATCCCTTTTCGTTTTGACACTCAAAACTAGAAAAACAATTTTTCAAAAGAGAAACTAAAATTTCTAGACAACACACTCAAAACTATGAAAAATCTAATCTTGAGATCTAACTTCGTAAAACTAATCGAAATAAAAGCTTCAAATATTTTTTGAGGATGTTTTCCCTTAGTTATTCAGCAAACTAAGGATTAATTCGTTCAGCAAGACAAATCAACCAAAAACATCCAGCTATGTTTTTATAACAAAATAAATTCACAACTTGACCAAGTTCATTCAAAATTTTGCAAAGAGAAACAAAATTGATTTCTCACCAAAGGAAGATCTCACAAACCAGCCAGACTTATCAAGAAGACAAAAGATTCCAGGGTGATCTAAGGTCTCTTAGGCTTCTAAGCTTCAGGTCACTACAAAGACTGAGTGAACACCAAACCAAGCATGCAAAAACTTCTAGAAATTCATTCAAAACACAACACCAATGGAACTCGTTTATGAGAGAATTTTAACAGGATATATGTAGATCTGGGCAGAGGATAAAAGTAACAAAAAAGCTCTAAACGAAACTGGATGAAAAGATTTCAATATTTTCAAAAATTTTGACAGTGTCCGCAGGCCCCCAGGGAAACCAAGTGTGGTACCGCTCTATGCAGTAAAGTAACAGTGTGGTCAGGTCCGCACTGTAACTTAAATAGAACGTGCAATCCTCGTAAAAATTTATAAAAAATAAAAATCAATCCAAGACTGACAAACTACCCAATCCCACACACATCATGTGAAGACCAGAATCAAAAAATCAAATTTCTCAGATCAAAGATCAAGGAAAATTAAACAATCAAATCCCTTCCCCAACGGAGTCACCAATTTGTTAAGCGGATAAATCGTTCTTGCAGACAAGACCAATCTCCCTAGTATCAATTGATATCAAGTAATAAGCAGGACAAGCAAATCTACTTTTCTCTAAACATATTTCAATTCATTAATAAAAACTAAAAGGTGTTTTAGACCTACCTCAAGTCCAACGCTAGTTTGTGGCACCTTGCTCCAACAGCTTCAAAGAGTATCCTTTTAATAACCTAAAAACACAAACAAGCACACATCAAAGAACACCTGCATAGCTAATATAATAAATCATGTTCATCATAGTGATCAAGGAGTCTATGAAATAAACCATTAAACACAATTTATTGAGAAAAATAAACTTGATTATATTAACTTTGAGAAAGAAGAACTTTACAACCTTGGTGCCTTGATGCTGTACAAGCTCTTCCCAGGGTCCAAGCAGGAATCCCCTCTACTTTGAAAAGCCTCACTCTCTTCCAAATAAGATCAAAAGGTATGTGATATTTCCTCTTAAAAGCTCAATAAGGAAGACTAAGTTCCAGCAGCATTTACCCTAAAAAATATTCAGCTTTCAACCTCTCAAGTAACCAGCCCAAAGCTTCATTTTATAGTGTAAGGGAAGGAGGTTACAGGTCCATCATTGAAGGGATAGATTCCTTCTTCAAGGGGATAAGCTCCTCACATCAAGGGGTTAGCTCCTTAAGGAATGGGATGCATGCACCCTCAACGAGCGAACTTGCCAGTGCAAGATTCCCTCTAGAAGCTTCCAAAATTGACTCAAAGTGAGTTTTTAAGAATAAACTTGCACCCTTTTAACTTTTACAGAGGTTCGCACCCATACATGTAGGTACAGAGCAGCCAGGTGCGCAAGGGGACATGACCAGTGGGTGCAGCATCGCAGGTAAGGCTAAGAGAAAGTGCGAAACCAGAGTTTTAGATATTTTTAAGGACTTTCTCTCATTTTCAAAGCTTGATATGCAAAGCTGAGGTTTAAGACTTGCAAAGGAGGTGTGTATGAGTGGTGATAGACTCATATTGATTACAGAAAGTCATGGTGACAATTTTTCATGTAACAATCCATCTAGTTTCTTAAGCCTTCGTGATAAGACCTCAGCCATTCATCCTGTTCATTAACCCTGTTCACCCATCTATCTATGTAACCTCCTGCGTTCCAATCTTCGTCATTCATTTGCCTTTCACCCAACTGATCCAACAGTTCTTATGCATTATTGCTCCCTCACGTCCTCCTTTCACTAATTTCGACCTCTGATTTCGTTTTCCACTTGAATCCTGATTTAGCCTAAGTTTCATTGTTACACCTTAGTCTAGTTTTGATGCTCTTTACTTCTGCAACCTAGATAATTAGCATTAGGTTAGTGTTAATTTAGCAATTCTTCTTAGCATATTTGTTTAATTAGTTAGTTAGGTTATGGTGTAAGTTTAGCATTTCATGTTGTTTTCTTCATTACTACAGTAGAATATCTCTCTTTTAAAATAGGTTTGCTTTCCTTCCATCAAATAAGTAAGCTTCTTCTAACCCTATAGAAGTTTGGCTTGGAACCCCTGGGGTCTCTTTCTAAACAAATAGTGGCAACGGGTAGGACCTTCACTTCTACTTGTGCATATAAAATTGTCACCTCCAAGTTTTTATGAACCCTGGGTTGATAAGTAAAGCTTGTAGCCCTGGGAGTTGTAGCATTATTGTTTCAATACCTAGGCTCATCACTTTTTGGCACCACTATTGAGGAGGTGTCTGTTGGCATTATGTTTCTGGTATGGTTATATGTTACAGATGTTGTACTTGATGGCAACACCCATGGCATGGCTCTCAATATGATGAGAATTAAGAAGTACGCAGGAGAACAGTTCAGAAGATGCATACCCGCAAGTACGCCATGCCGGGACCACGTCCAGACACGCAGGTTACCCACTCATGAGGTGCGTACCCCTAGTGCACACACTTCAAGGCAGTAAAGCACGCACACGTGGGGTTTCTTATGTTTAACCCTTGGTATTTAGCCGACGGTATTATGTTATTATGGTTTTGACCCGTGGTATTGATCCATGATTTGAGGAAGAGCTTGCCTATATAAAGCAAAGGAGATCATTTGGCTTAAGTATGCTTTTGGTTGAATATCTTAAGATCTGAAATATTTGGGTTATTGTTTCAAAAGCTTGATCTATATGAAAGTGAAGTGGAAAGTGAATCTGTGAAGGGGGATCTCTCAAGTGCTTGATCAGATCTGGGCATCCATCTAACTGTAGCACACTGGTGATCTGCAAATTCGGCCCTAATCTGAAGTACGCAGGTGTTTAACGGTGCCTCTGCGTGGGTACACAGCGCAGAAACAGGCGAACTGCGTGGGTACGCAAAGCAGAAGAAGGGTGACTGCGTGGGTATGCAGCGCAGAAACAGGCGAACTGCGTGGGTACACAGTGCAGAAACCGACAAACTGCGTGGGTACGCAGAGCAGAAGAAGGGTGACTGCGTGGGTACACAGCGTAGAAACAGGCGAACTGCGTGGGTACACAGAGCAGCAGTGGTTCAGGTGCGTACGCATAGTCAAGGTACGCGACGCGATGGTGCATCTGGGTGCGTACTGTATGTAGCGCGGTAGAAGAAGCAGTGCGTGGGCACGCAGTGCAGCAGAAGGAACTCTGCGGGTATACGCAGAGAAGCAGAGGGTGAAGTGTGTAGCGACGCAGGCCAGAAGAAAGAAAATTGTGTATCTGTCTTAAGATCTTTTGTTGACTGATTTTTCTGTTGATAAGGTGTTCAGGGTTTAGTTTACTATTATTGTGGATCTGGTTATCTGGGTGACTTACTGGTACTTGATGATCATTTGATGTTTATGGATCCAGTTTGAAAATTTATGAAAAGTGGTCCTTGAAAGAAGAGAAGTAGGGGGGTTGTAGCTACCCTCCAGGAGAGACTGGAAAACAAGAGAGAGTTGTAGCTCTCTGCAGGTTGCAGCCTGCGTACTGGTAAAGGACTGCACCAGTACAAGACCATTGTAAAAGAAGTTTCTAATTTGGAAGAAGATAGAGACATATTGCAGCAGGTGGTTTTCACCCACATTGGGTTTCCACGTTATATCTGGTGTTCTTTGATGTGACTGTCTGTTTTTGTTGTTCATGCTCATTATTTTATGGTACTGATATGCAAAAATAATTCAAAGTATAAATAAAGGAGATTTGGTAAAAGGAATAGATAATACTGATTCACCCCCCCTCTCAGTATTATTTTCAACAATTGGTATCAGAGCAAGTCCTTCTAAAGAAGCTTGATCGCTTGAAGGAAGATCTTTCAT
>APFE030350420.1:0-13172 GCA_000404065.3 Pinus taeda
TTCATCCTTAAGCGTGAGGTCGAGTCCCTCTGGTTCAGTCCTTAAACATCTCCCGGGCTCGCTTGCAGTAGTCTCTCTTTTGAATAAAAACTCGGGCGGCTTCCTTTTGTTTTTTGAAACACTTACCATAGGATAGGCAGGTTGAATGCAGTCATGAATAAACATAATTGCAGCACCTTACCTCATAAGATTGATTAACATCATAGACATGTGTGTGATCTTATCTCTAATGGCGGGATGAATCCTATTATGATCTAGATGGGATGTCGACTGACACATTTGAACGGTTTTTGATGACTCACACCCCAAGATTTGACACTTCAAGGCAATATACTGCAGAAAATACCCGAATCCCCAATTTCGTAGCGCTGGCAATCATGAAATGACATGCCGCGCTACGCAATGGCTGCTCAGGAATGGTGGAAAATGATTGCGCAGTTAAAAATGGCCAATCATATTGTGCTACAAAACTGTGCAATGTCGGATTGATGTAATCAAGACTAGATATGCTATGGGAGATGGAAACTATCGGTTTTTTACAAGGACATACCTCAATATCTTTGGAAAAGACTAATTTTAAAGTAATAGACCTAAAAACCTATTGACTTGAACCAAAAATTTTATATGGATCTTTGTACATAGATGAACTTGTAGTCTTAAGTGATAAGACCCGGATTGATAACTTGTGTAGAAATTTAGGACACACTAAATTGACTAAACAACAACTACCCTCACATTTGTTTGTTCCTGAAGCTCGAGCACTTTCATAACAAAAATAGGCAAATTGAAGTGGAAAAAATGGTCCACTCTCTTTTCATCTACTTATATTAGAATGAAGTTTTATTAGAGGCACTGTTTGTTTGTTTGTTTGTTTTGGTTAGAAAAGGGTTTTCTCTTGGTTTTATGTGACTTTTAATTTATCATATGAAGCATGTTGAGAAATGGGAAAGAATAACATGTGACATTTATCTTGCAGAAATTGACGCTGAATGAAAGGATACCTAGTTTAACCAAGCTACAATTCGCTTTGGTAAAGGCAGAGGAACATCTTAAAAATTTTCCTAAGAATACACCATATACAGAGTTTGAACATAAGTAATATATGGATTTTTATTTTTCAGATATGTTATTTTGTATACCCAAGATATCATAGCATGAAAAATATATTGTAGAAATTGTTTGAGGATCTCATTGAGGTCGATGTTTCTGATGTCATGCTTGATTGGCACCTTCCCATATGTCAGACTTTAAATATGAATTAGTATGTTCTCGAAACAAATCGGATTCAAATTTTATAGATAGGAAAGATAAAAACAAATGTCAATGTCTTTGTTTGATTGTTAGTTGACTCTGTTGTGGGCATGTTACAGGAAATGTGATTGGGAAAAGGATGGGGAGACAACGCAGAGCATGTATTGGATATGATTCATTTGTTGTTAGAGGTCCTCCAGACACTTGAGCCATCGACATTGGAAATTTTTCTAGTAGGGATTCCTATGGTTTTTAATCTTGTGATTCTTTCACCTCATGGTTATTTTGGGAAAGAAAATGTTTTAAGAATTCTAGACAAGACATCGGTGGACTGATAAACAATTTCTTTATCATTGCAATGTCCATTCCATGATATCCTCTCTTTATTGTTTGATTGTATTTTGAATGTTTATTATGATTTTGTTGTCTTTTAAATATGAAATTTAAAATACTTGGTATCATGTCAATTTAAACAATAGCCAAAGATTGAAGATGAAATTAGTATTACACGATATTGATTGGAATCCTTATAACTAATTTGTACTAAAATATTTTCATGACTACCAAATTTTTTTTCTTTCATGTTGTTATTTGAGCACATGTTGTTTATATACTTGACCAAGTTAATTAATTAGAAAATGAAATGTTGTTGCGAATAAAATGACAAGGATTAAATATCACATCTTAGATTATTTGTTTTCACAAGTTACCTATAGCTTGAACTTTTCAGCATGTAATTTAGTTGGCATGATTGTGCCTAAGCTTTCCCTGTAGGTTGAATACTAAGTTACTAAAGTGTTATTTTATATGGTGACATTTTATTTGCTTTGTTTATACAGGTCATCTGGCATAGTGGCCACTATCACCAAAATAAATAAAACTTGTTTGAGTTTCTTGCTTGTATGGGGAAAATAGATTTAACATTACCAATGTTGAGGTATATGTTGTATACACTCTTTACAGTCTACTTTAGTTTATATTTTATTGTTCATTGTATTTGATGTCTTACACTCTGCATTGTATCTTCTTTTGTTTTCAAAAATGAATTCAGTATTGATGCTAAGAAGCGGGAATTGAATAAAGAGGCTAAGAGAATTAACACTGGAGCGACAAATGAAAAGAGAGAGAGAGAAGAGAACCGATCTAGCGATATTCTTAGATTCAATATCCCACATAAGAAACACACATAAACACTGATGGTCAAGTCTTCAGAGTTGGTGAATTCACCTGTAATGCCTTGACAACACAATGATAATGTTTTGAAGTGATGGAACATCATTTCATGTGTAAATTGTAGTTCAAACAATATTAAGTTAGAAACTCATATTGTAATATTTTAACATTTCATATAATATAATTTATGTGGTTGAAATTATTTATAAATACAATTGATATTGTTTAGTATTGTAATTAACATATGAAACTCTACGTTTTCATATTAGATGAGCATGCACATTGTATGACATTTTTTAAATTTAGTTGCAAAATTATACTAATTAATTTATTCTTATTAATAATGAACACATAAAATCAATCTAAAACTACTAAATTAATAGTTTATATTGATTAATGATGAACACAAATAAAATGAATATATGACTAAATTAGTCAGTTATAATGATTATTAATGAAAATAAATGAAATGAATATAAACTACTAAATTAGTCATTTTTATAATAAATATGAAACTACAAAAAAATGACTACTGCGAATGGTAAATTTGTGATTCCAAAGGACGACTAAATTTTGCATATATATTACTATTAGTAGTTAATTTGCAGTATCTTATAACACGACCAATATTTTGGTCATGTTTCTTTGGTCATTAATTGGTTTTCTCGGGTGACCATATAGTAATACATTTTTGTTGTATATTTGGTCATTAATTTGGCAATTAATGACTAAATCAATTACCAGATTTATGACTAAATATACTACTAGATGATAAAATTGAGACAACCAATTAATGACTAAGCTAAAAATGACTAAAAGTTGGTTGCGTTATAAGTTACTGTAAATTCACTACTACTAGTCACCAACTGAAAAATGGTCATTTATATGCAAATGTTAGTCATTTTTTTAGTAATTAATTAGCCATTTTGTACTAGTGCTTGGTGAAAACAAAATGCTTGCATGCAAACTAGCATCACCTACTCTAGTCGGTTGTTTTTGGGTTAACCCTAGCTCAATCAAGTAGAGTAAGGTGAGCAGGAAAACCTTAACAAGCATGTCAGAGGTATATAATAAAATATTTCTCTGAAGGACCAACCTCTTCTACTCTCAATAAGTCGAGATCCCTATTTCACCTCTAAAATGAATAAGTGCTATGCAAAGTTACGAAAATGAAAAAAACAAAAGTGAAGAATTTCAAAAATGAAAAATGAATAAGATAAAAGAAGAGAAAGGCTTCTTGCGCAGGGAGGTGATGCAAGTAACTCCACCGGGGTACTGACCAAGCTCACTAGAAGCAGAGCGATGTTTGTCTTCCTACATGACTCCACCGGTGTACTGTCCAGGTCTATTGGCAGCGAAGCAACACTAGAGATGAAATTAAGACTATGATGACTATAATTCTTATGCTTGGAATGTGTGTCAATTGACTAAGAACTTGGCAGATGTTACATTTTACAATCAAGCAAGTGTGGAAACCAAGACGAACTAACCATTGAACAATACTTCTGCAGGTGTTAGACTTGCTCTTCACGAACAAGGTCCATTCAGAGAGCTAGAGTTCTACCAGTGTGTCGCCAAGTGTTGTAGCGACTACAACCACCCTCCAAAATGTTGCCTTAGCTTTGTTTTGGAGCCTTCCTACCAACCTTTCACAGGAGCATGTCTTGCCTTGTCAAGTAAATAAGCTTTAGTGATTTTCTTGCAAACTTCCAACCTGTGCATCACAGCTTGTTGCATTCCCCTCATAAGTTGTTTCTCTAGACTTGGTCAAGCTAGAAGGTGAGCATCTCCCTCAAGAAATTGCACAATTCTGGAGGGAATCAATTCTATTTGGAAGCCTATTGGGCTCTAGAATTGCACAAATCTGCTTGTCACTGTTCACTGGAAAAATTGCGTAATTCCTCCCAGCAGGACTGCTCAACCCAAAATTTGCACATCCTAGGCAGCAGTCAGTTTCTCTACCCAAAAATTGCACAAATCTTCTAGGCAGCCAGCCTAGCTCCCTCCAAAAAATGCACATTTTCTCCTCCCACCTGAGGAGGCTGTTGCATGTGTGGTTGAGTTGGCCATTTCCACCTAGGACCAAGAAAAATTGGCTTGCATGCATGGATTGCTTTCCTTGGAATAGAAAAAGAAACATGAAAAAAACATCCCTATATTTTAGGGATCTATTTTTAGCATCTCGATGATACATGCAAAGATCATTTTAGAATCTTTCCTCCAAGTGTCGTTTTTCCTAGATTTGTGGCATACACATCATAAGCTTAAAACTTATTTATTTGATGCATCAGAGCTCATTTCTTCATGTCAATCTTGGAGCTCTGACAACCCACAACACATCTAGGAGTCTTCGACACATCCAACTCAGTTATTCATGGGTAAGTCAACTTAACTTGTCTTTTGCAGCATTTCTGTCACTTTCTGTGTTTTCGCTTATGTGAGTGTTGTTTTCTTGATTTCTGTGAATGCTTGGTGTCATTTACATGCATACTGGCTTGTACTAGCACCCCTTCAGTTTTCGTTAGCATCTCACTGTTGTCACATGCATGAAACTGTTTTGCACGAACAATCGCTCATTCAGCGGCTCGCTTCACCCACATGCATGTTGTTCCGTTTTCT
Organism: Pinus taeda; assembly: GCA_000404065.3. NCBI lineage: Eukaryota > Viridiplantae > Streptophyta > Pinopsida > Pinales > Pinaceae > Pinus > Pinus taeda. The sequence continues at coordinate 5,044 of APFE030350420.1, forward strand.
GAATCTTTCATTCACTATTTGTATGCATGATCATTCACTCCTACTTACACTGAGTATCGCCATGGATCCACTTTCACATTTGCTTTCAGTTGCCTATCGACGAGTCTTGGAAGCCTTGGCCCATACTTTGCCTCACCACGACATCATTGCGCAATCCGAAGAGGGAAGGCTTTGTCTTCCTCTCAGGAAATGTGCATTTTTGCCTAGTGATTTCCCTCCAGTCTTGCATTTCACAATTCTTAGGGAAAGTGACTGCTGGCCCAGAAAATTGCGCAATGTAGTCACTGGACCTGCAACCACTACTAGCTGAAATTGTGCATTGCGCAGTTCCAACAGTGAGAAGGCCACCCTAGATTGCACATTGTGCAATTCTAGTAGCCAACAAGCCTCCCTAGATAGCCCTGACTTCCTTTTTCACAGTTATGGTAGCCATTCAGCTAGCCTCCCAGAAGAAATTGTGCAATCCTTGCCTTGCAATTCCCAGGTATGTTGCATGTCATTCCTCAAATTTTCTTTGGTTTTTGCTGATAGATTTCTTTCCATGCATGTTGCTTTGTCTCCAGATCTAGTAGGTGTTCATCTGTCTCTTAGCAATCTAGGATCAATGGCTTCCAAGAGAGAAGGATCAAAGGACACTAATGGAAGTGCAACTGGAGCAGCTATTGAGTGAGTGCCTATAATTTTGTCGATCTATGAAGATACTAAACTGATTGTAGACAAGGACATTAAGTTGAAATGGTAAGAGGTCAATGATGCATTTGCAGGCACATTTGGGGAAGATCTTGAAGACCATCAAGTCTATGTGAACATCCATAAGTCTGACTTTTACCAGATTGCACGCAAGTATCCCATGCCCCCATGCGCAGACATGATATATTGGATCGTCTCGCACACTGATACTGAGACGATGACATTGAGAAGTGTCAGCGGGGTGGAGATTGCTACCTTCAGGGCATAAGATTATGATGATATGTATCAGATGTCGGAGCTCATGATCATCATGGAGACTCCCTTCAATTTACCTAGCAATAATGCCAACTCCATAGATGTCTTGAAGAACTAGGTGAAGGAGTCGACTAAATTTAGGATGACACCCAACCAGGTCTACAAGATCAAGATACTGTACAAGGTGTATCAATACTTGGCCATCTTTTCATGTTGACTGTATGGCCAAGAAAGCACAGAAACTTTCCCATAGAGTTAGATGATCGTGTTGGACCAACTGGCCAGAGAAGGAAAAGCATGTAACTAGTTCGACATGTTGGTTCATCATCTAAAGGAACAGGTAGCAAGGGCTCAACAGTCGACCAAAGGTATCCAAGTAGAGATCTACATGTCTATCTACATGTTGGATGCAATCTGTGCCCAACAGGAGTTCCCAAGCTTGAAGTGGGCATGGACACCGACGAAGACTATTGTAAAAACTTATTGTAATATGTTGTTCGAATGCAACTTCAGAGGAGTTATCACGTAGTTGTCCAATCATTTTGTCACCCTAGTTTACAAGATGATATTTGAATAGTATCCACCCTACATGTCGAAGGCAACAATGGAGGCACTGATTGACATAGCCGATTGGTATGCATCACTGTCTGGCACCTTCATACGAATGTACAGCGCGGAGAAGCCTCCGCATGTTCTACCGAAGTTTTCCTTGGAAAACTCGTCATGCAGGAAGTATCATATCACATCTCGGCAGGATTGAAGACTAGGCTGCACCAGAAGAAGAAGGAACCTTGGATCTCTCTTTCGTTGGGGATTGGGTTATACGAGATACAGAGTTTCAAGCATGTGGTTGTCGAAGCAGAGCATATGAAGAAGTATCCATTCAACCTCCAAAGTTACAACTTGTATGACCCGCATTTTCTTGTGAAAGATCATTGCACGAGAGTACAGTTCAACTGGATCCATGGAGCATGTCGTTGGGTAGAGGAGGACCCATGGAGGTATTGTTACAACTCCTCCAGACTCAATGAACCGGTTAGTCTCGTTGTGGAATGGATAGCGAAGCAGCATTTTGGGGAGCAACAGAAGTAGAGGTGAGCATACCAGTGTGCAATAAGGGCAAGAGGAAGATTGTCGACCACATGGAAGAAGAGAAAACCTATAATTTCCGAGCTGACCCACTTGTGAAGAAAGAAACTTTGGCAATAGAGTAAAGAGGAAACAACATGACAAGACAAATGTGCAAAGGAAGAGAGAGAAACTGAGAAAGGAGGAAATAGAGAAGGAGTTGCATGAGTTGAAGGAGAAACTATGGAAGGAACAAGAGCTACGCAGATAGGAGAAGGAAGTGCAGTAAGGACAGGTACAACATGGGCACTTGTGCAAATAGATGAAATTGTGCCAGTATAGGTAGTATACTCATAAAAAAAAGTTAGCATCAGGAAGACATGGTGAACCATCGTAGGAGCAAGACTTCGCTGAGGAGATAGAGTAAGAACTTGAACAGATGGATATGGATATGGAGCAACATAGAGAAAGACATCAACTTGATGCCTCACTACCAAGATGTCGACCCACCAGCGTCACTGCAGCCAGAAGATGAGTAATTCCCAAGCGACCAAGGAGACACCGATATCCTTGGAGATCAGCTGGGAAGAGAGATGAAAAAATCTCATTCCACGAGTCTCGTCATAGAGTTGTGCAATCTCACAGAGTGTCGACTCCGGAAGATTAAACATCTCTTGCATAGTATGAGGCACCAGTGATCATGTCTAATGTGTGCAAACATCCAACAACATTGGTTGATGCTACCAGAGCTTATGCCAAAGCCACTAGCTCGAGTGTTCACTTTCTGATAGTGAGAACGGGTGAATGGAAAAGGAACTACAAACGGCAAAGTAGGGAGGAGAATTGGTTACAGCATCCTCCCGAGCAGAATTGAAGAAGGAAATTCTAGATGACGTGTTGTCCCTAACACAGTCATGTGGGTGTTGTATTCCAAGTTTGGTACCATGCATAAGGCAGTCGTCCATCTCAACGGATGGCAGAAACAATGTGTTAGAAGAGTAGGTATCTTGTTGAATGTGCACGTTGTTGTTGATTACATGCAAACATGGATGATGAGATACAAGGGAGCCCCGCTTCACTTGCCTGAGATGATGAAGCCCAGAACGGTCGAGCTGAAGGCACACATCCAAAGTTAGATCCAGAACTATGGAGAGCTCCCGTAGCTCATCACTAGTCTACATGCTTCCCATCCACGTGTATTCAAGAGTATGGATGTTGTTTTGCATGAACATGTGATCCCATCTATTGGGACTCTCACCCACGCAAAGAAAAATTCACATGTCCAACTAATTGCTTGACTCGTACTTTGACGAGTTGATGCGTGTACCCATGAGCCTAGACTTGTCAGTTAGTGCAGACACCATGCACAAGTATGTTATTTGTCCAACTGCGCTAAAGAAAATGATGCATATTCTATTAGATGAGTTGGACAAAGGAGCCCGAGTAGTGTACCCAGATGTTATGAAGGCAACAGTGAGGTTCCAGAAAGATGTCACCTTAGAGTACACAAACACCATCGCGGACTACCATTCTTGGCATCAATTTGCTACTGTCGACCACCATGAGGATGTCGAAGACCTGGTCTTTCAATAGTTGTCCCAGTCATAGTGATGTCTTACATGGCTTGCTCAAGCCATTGTGTCTCACATTGGTACATGTGCATTATAATGTAACATCTTCTCAAGTGTAAGTTCAAGTGTTGATAGTTTGATGTAATAATCATAGAGTAGATGAAGAGTCACGAGGGTAGATGAACTATCACAAATGAGAATGTCAAGGGCGACCCCACCCTTTTCTATAAATAGTCCCTCATACCTCATTGTATAGGCTTTTGGTCAACCAAGCCTCCGATAAGACTATCTTAGAGAAAGCTTGGACAATATTGTAACGCGCCTTGGCTTCTCCACAACGTAGAGCTAGTATATCTCTTTGGAGGAGCAGGTGGTTGTGGCTGTAACGTTCCGCTATCAGAACTAGTGGTTGCACATGGATGTATTGTATGACTGGAAATTACACTTCTTAATATAACAGCGCCATCACGTTTCATGCATTTGTCATATTGTATTCAAATTATCTTGTTTACTCTAAATGATATATGTATCTGTTTTCTTATGCATGCATGTATGGAATATTCTATATAAGTATGTATGAATCTTACTGATATGTGTTGATTGGTTTAACCATCACTTTGGATTGTTAGCTAACTTTCTTTCTAGTTTTTTATGTATCTTCGCTTGTGTGTTCCCTTCCAAGCCACGTAATATTATAGGTTTCCAGGGGGCGCATTCACCCAACTCTCCGCGTGTTAGAGTTGTCCATGCAGCTTCCTTGTCTCACCAGAGCTGTCACACCATTGCTACCAACAGGGACATCTTACTTGCCTCTATGTAAAATCACTTTTAAGGCATTACCGTATGACCCATTGCTGAGACTCCTACACCAAATGGTCTGAGGTCTAATTAGGACTTCTTACTGGGGAGATCCTCTAACATGTTGGTAGGTCCAACACCGTCAACATATACCTAAGTACTTCTTTCACTTCTCTCCAATGGATTTCTAGAGGTATCATCATAAACTGACTAAGCACACTAATTGAATATGCAATATCAGGTCTAGTTGTAGTAAGATAATTGAGACTTCCAACTAGTTTTCTATACCATGTACCATCAACCTCTTTTGAACCATCATCAAGATGAAGCTTCGCATTCTGTTTCATAGGAAAAGAAGAAACTTTGCACTGATCCATCTTAAAATTTTTAAACCCTTCTCTTACATACTTACCCTATGAAACAAAAGTTTGACCAACATCTCACAAAACTTCAAAACCTAAATAGTAATGCAACTCACCAAGATCTTTCATCTCAAATACTTGTGACATCTGCATCTTAATTTCATTAATTAACTTCACTGAAATTCCTGTAATGATCAAGTCATCAACATACAAATAAATCAACACCACATACCCCTTTGCATCAAATTCGGTATATAGATTTAGATCACGTTGACTTCTTATAAAATCCTGCCGGAAAAAGAAAAAAATTATCTTTTTTATACCATAACCTAGGTGCTTGTTTTAGCCCATACAAAGACTTATTTTATCTGAAAACTAAACTTTGCTGCCCTTTTTTCACAAACCCTTTAGGTTATGTCAAATACACCTCCTCCTTTAAGTCACCATTCAGAAAAGCATATTTTACATCTAGTTGGTGCAAATTCCAATGATACTTTGTAGCTAGTGCAATTAACAATCTAATAGTGTTCAATTTAGCTATAGGTGCAAATGTTTCTTCATAATCAATACCATGTTTATGAGAGTACCCTTTTGCCACCAATCTAGCTTTAAATTTATCTATGTTTCCATCTGCTTTAAACTTGGGTTTTTATAGCTATTTTTATCCTATGGGGTCTTTTCCTTTAGGCAAGTCAGTCAATTCCCAGGTATTTTTAATTATATATTCATATTCTTCCTCCATATATTTTATCCACTCTTCATATTCAATAGCTTCATTAAAATTCACGGGTTATATGACATTCAAAACACTAGTCATGAGAGCATAGTCCTTTTACCTTTCAGGTAGCCAAATCTATTGAGTGGATTTCCTTCATGCTTCACTCCTTTCACCTCTATTCTCTGAAAGTACTTCTCCATTTATAATTGGGATCTAACTACTAATAATGTCTACATCATTGGAAGAACCAATCTTTTTTTGCTCACTGTCTTTATCTTTTTTCTTCTGCATTATTGCCTTCAACTTCCAGAAGAATGTGCCATCTTTCATGGCCGTTATCTTTGTTGCATTCATCTACCTGTTCATGGGCAATTACATATCTACTCGCAAAAACTCTATGAGTAGATGGATCAAACATTTTATATTCTTTAAATTTTGTACAGTATCCTACAAAAATACATTTAATATCCTTAGACCCAAACATCCTCAAATGATGAACTGCTGGTTTAAAACCATACAAGGATTCAAATGGAGTCTTGAAATCAAGATACCCTGTTGGAATTTTATTCTTTAGATAAATAACGGTACTAATGGCTTCTTCCCAAAAATCATTTGAGAGGCTCTTACCTTTGATCATACTCTGTGCACACTCCATGAATGTCTTGTTTTTCCTTTCTGCAACATCGTTCTGTTGTGGATTTTAGGGTACTATGAATTGTTGGACTATCCATGATCCTTGAAGTACATGACGAAGTTCCCCAATCTGTATTCTCCCCCTTGATCTGAACGAAGGATATTTACCAAATCCCCTATTTGCTTCTCTCTCGTGTTTATGAATTCTTTGAAATACTCAAAAACATCACTCTTTTCCCGAGGAAGTACACCCAATTGTAGCTTGTGAAATCATCAATAAATGACAGAAAATAATAGGCTCCTCCTAACAATCTGGTCTGCATGGGTCCAAAAACATCAGAATGCAAAAGTTCTTATACATATCTTCTTCTCCTATTAGAGTTAGAGGTGAAGTCATATTTGTGAATTTTACTTAATGCACAACATTCACAAGAAAGATATTCATTCTTTATCACAGGGAGACCTTCAACCATATTCTATTTCTACAACAAAAATAAATCATGATATTTAATGTGACCATACCTCTTATGTCAAAGACTTTTTGTTGACATAATTGTAGAATTCAGTGCTTGATCACTTTTGCTGGTAACATCAAGCTTGTACAAGCCTCCAACTCTGACTCCTAAAGCAACAGGTTTGCATTGATCCAGCAAATCTTTCACTATGCAATAAGTTTTGAAGAATTCAATCTTCAGGTTTTGATATGTAATTGTACACACACAAATCAAAATTTTCTTGATCCCAAGTGTTGGGTGTGGAGCCTGTTACACTGAAATTTGTCACCTTGACTATCTGCAGTTAATATGGCTCCATCAATAGTCATATTATCCTCCTTGTCAAGCCTAATACCTCTGCTCTTCATGTCAAACTTCAAAAAGAGAGAAAGTCACTAAAAAAACATGTTTATCTCTGGGTACGCAGATTCTCTCTACCTTGCCTGCGTGTACGCATCCCAAACTCATTGTACCTGCGTACTTGTACGCTCTGTAAGTCAAGGATGGGTGCGTACTCCTGTAAAGGTCAAAAGGCGCGAGTTTCATCTTAAAAAAGTTACTTGTGGTCATTTCTAGAGCATTCTAGAAGATTGTTTGACGTGTATTGAGCACCTCCAAATGGTTCATGCATCCCTATGAAAGAGGAACTTATCCCATCAAGAGAGGAGCTACCCCATCCAAAAGAGGGAGTATCCCATTGATGTTGGAACTGAATAACTTCCTCTACAACACTATAAATATAGGCATTGGGCCAGAGGAGGGGAGGTTGAAAGCTAAACATTCCCAAGGGTAGATGCTGCTGGAATTAGGACTTCCATTGTAAACTTGTGAGGAGGGATTACCATCCTTTCTTGTTGCCATATTGGAAGTGGGTGAGCTTGTCAAAGTAGAGGAAATCTCTTGTTGGACCCTGGGAGGAGCTTGCACAACACCAAGGCTCAGGTTGTAATGGTTCCTTTTTTGTTTCCTTAATACAAATAAGTCCATTCTTCTCAATGATTTGTTGTTAATGAATTATTTCATGTACTCCTTGGTCTATATGATGAATATGCTTTGTTTTATGAAATATTCAGGTTTTATGTAATCGTTTGACTGTTAGTGTATGCAAGTCTTAAAGTGAAGGAGGATCTCATCTGGATCAGCAAGGTTGGACTGCTACAACAGGCGTTGGATTTGAGGTAGGATCGAAAAACACTTGGTTTCTCATAGAATAATGTATATTTAGAGAAGGATTGCTCTTGTTTGTTTTGTTTGTCACTAGAGAGTCTTAGACTCCTAGGGAGGTTAGGTTTGTCCGCAAAAATAACTCTTTCCACATGATAAATTGGCGACTCCGTAGATTACGAGGTGACCCTCTTGAAGAGGTCCGACCTTATTACGAAGGATTGAGAATCCTTGTCACTCTTGGTGGCAGTAGAATAATTTCACCTGAAGAAGGAGAGTCTTCATTGGTAGTTCATCCGGATTACCAAGATTTAGAAACAGGATACGATCCTGAAGCTGTTGAGGTTTCTGAAATTACTGGTAGTGTTACATCTGC
>APFE030350420.1:28487-53982 GCA_000404065.3 Pinus taeda
TTCTTCTCAATGATTTGTTGTTAATGAATTATTTCATGTACTCCTTGGTCTATATGATGAACATGCTTTGTTTTATGAAATATGCAAGTGTTATGTAATCGTTTGACTGTTAGTGTATGCAGGTCTTAAAGTGAAGGAGGAGCTCATCCGGATCAGCAAGGCTGGACTACTACAACAAGCGTTGGATTTAAGGTAGGATTGAAAACACTTGGTTTCTCATAGAATAATGTATGTTTAGGGAAGGATTGCTCTTAATTGTCTTGTTTGTCACTAGAGAGTCTTAGACTCCTAGGGAGGTTAGGTTTGTCCGCAAAAATAACTCTTTCCGCATGACAGAGCCTGATTATCTTCTGTATTCAAAGGTATCACTGCATTGGACCCCAGTTCGTAATGGCTGCCCATAAAATATTTGTTATAAGGGGGGTCCATGGGGGGGGGCAGCTGTGACCTTTGGGGAGTCCTCACCCCCCGGCAGGGGTTTCAGGGGCAGCGCACCGGAAGCTAAGAATAGATGTAAAATTTCCTTGTAAAATGTTGTAATTTTGTAGTCAATCTAGGTCGTTCATTAGGCGGAGATTCGACAGTAGAAGTTATGTTTAATTTGGGTTTTTTTTCCCTAGAAGGCAGCCCCTCGCTATATATCAGGGAATTGTATTGCGTCTATGTACATTTGTTTTATAAGTGAGGAAGAGAGAGGAGATTGAGAGTGAATAGAGAGTTACAATAGATCTGTTGTAGGTTGTATCTCTTCAGTTTGCTGGATAATATAAACAGAAGGATTGGTTGTTTCTCCATGGACGTAGCCCAAACTGGGCAAACCAAGTATATCTATGCTCTCTTGTTTTATGCATTTTCTGTGTTTATATTTCTGCAATATTTTATGTGTTCCATTGCTCTGTAATATATAATTTTATAACACCAAGCACATACATAGCATTATGGATGCACCTGATGCTGCCATAAACGGTGCTGGACCCGCCAACATGCCAGGGGATCTCCTTGGTAAGCAGCCCAATTAGACCTCAAAACGTTTGGTGTAGTAGTCCCAGCAGTGGGTCGTACGGTAATGCCTTGACCGCGATTTCGCACAGAGGCAAGTAAGATGTCCCTTTTGATAGCAAGGGTGTGATATTTGTGATGAGTCAAGGAAGGTTCATGAGAGGTTCTAACACATGGGGAGTGATGTGAGTGCACCCCTTGGAAACCTGTAATAGTACTTGGATTGGAAGGGAACACACAAGCAAATATGCATCACCATCTGGAAAGCAAGATAGCGAGCAATCCAAAGTGATGTTCAAACCATAAGCATGTCTGCAACAAGATTCATACAATTGCATAAAAAATAGTTCATATACAAATGCATAAGTTAAATAACATACATTGCTACAACAACGAGAATAATATAACTACAATAACAACATATGCATGAAAATGTGCTAGCTCTGTTATATTAATAAGTGGAAGTTCCAGTCATACAATACATCCATGTACACTCGCTAGTTCCAATAGTGGAATGTTACAACCACAACCGCCTGCTCCTCCAAAGAGATATAATAGCTCTATGTAGTGGAGAAGCCAAGGCATGTTACAATACTATCCAAGCTTTCTCTAAGATAGCCTTATCGAATTTTGGCTGACCAAAAGCCTTTATAATGAGTTATGAGGGACTATTTATAGCAAAGGGTGGGGTGACCCTTGACATTCCCCTTTGTGACAGTTCATATACCCTCGTGACTCTTCATCTACTCTATGATTGTTACATCCAACTATTGACACCTGAACTTACACTTGAAAGATGTTACATTACAATCCACATGTACCCATGTGAGACAAAATGGCTTGAGAAAGCCATGCAAGACATCACTATGACTCAGAAAACTATAATAATTCTAACTCTTCGACATCCTCTTGATGATCAACAATAGTGAAATGATGCCAAGATCGATAGTCCACAATGGTGTCTGTGTACTCGAAGGTGACATCTTTCTAGAACCTGACTCTTGCTTCCATAGCATCTGGGTACACTACTCGGGATCCTCTTTCCAACTCGTTTGAAAGCATGTGCATCATTGTCTTCAACACAGCCGGACCAGCAACATACTTGTGCATGATGTCTTGCATGGATTTCCTTCATGCGCCACTTCTTTCACCTTTTTTCTCTGAAAATACTTCTCCATTTTTGATTGGGCTCTGACTACTAATAATGTCTACATCGTTGGATTCTTCTCCAATCTCTTTTTTCTCATTGTCTTTTTCTTTTGCTTCTGCTTTATTGTCTTCAACTCAAGGAAGAATGTGCCATCTTTCATAGTTGTTATCTTTGTTGCCTTCATTTCCCTATTCATGGGAAATTACATATCTACTCGCAAATACTCTATGAGTAGATGGATCAAAGATTTTATATTCTTTAAATTTTGTACAGTATCCTACAAAAATACATTTGATATCCTTAGACCCAAACATCCTCAAATGACGAACTGTTGGTTTAAAACCATACAAGGCTTCAAATGGAGCCTTGAAATCAAGATACATTGTTGGAATTTTATTCTTTAGATAAACAATGATACTAATGGATTCTTCCCAAAAGTCATTTGAGAGGCTCTTACGTTTGGTCATACTCTATGCACACTCCACCAGTGTCTATTTTTTCCTTTCTGCAACATCATTTTTCTATGGAGTTTAGGGTACTGTGAATTTTTGGACTATTCCATGATCCTTGCAATACATGACAGAGTTCCCCAATTTGTATTCTCCCCCTTGATCTGAACGAAGGATCTTTACCAACTTCCCTATTTTCTTCTCTGCCAAATTTATGAATTCTTTGAAATACTCAAAAACATCACTCTTTTGCCGAGGAAGTACACCCAAGTGTAGCTTGTGCAATCATCAATAAACGACAGAAAATAATAGGCTCCTCCTAAAGATCTAGTCTGTACGGGTCCAAAAACATCAAAATGAAAAATTTCTTATAGATCTCCTCTTCTCCTATTAGAGTTAGAGGGAAATTCATCTTTGTGAATTTTACCTAATGCACAAACTTCACAAGCAACATATTCATTCTTTATCATAGGGAGACCTTTAACCATATTCTGTTTCTGCAACAACAATAAATCATGATAATTAATGTGACCATACCTCTTATGTCAAAGACTTTTTGTTGAGATAATTGTAGAAGTCAGTGCTTGATCACTTTTGCTGGTAACATCAAGCTTGTACAAGCCTCCAACTCTAACTCTTGGAGCAACAGGTTTGCAGCGATCCAACAAATCTTTCACTATGTAATGAGTTTTGAATAATTCAATCTTCAGGTTCTGATATGTAATTGTACACACACAGATCAAAATTTTCTTGATCCCAGGCACATACATAACATTATGGATGCAGCTGATGCTACCATTGATGGTGTTGGATCCACCAACATGTCAAGGGATCTCCCTGGTAAGAAGCCCTTTTAGACCTCAAATCATTTGGTGTAGTAGTCCTAGCAGTGGGTCGTACGGTAATGCCTTGACCACGATTTTGCATAGAGGCAGGTAGGATGTCCCTGTTGATAGCAAGGGTGTGACAGTTGCGACGAGTCAAGGAAGTTTCATGAGAGGTTCTAACACATGGGGGGTGAGGTGAGTGCACCCCTTGGAAACCTGTAATAGTACTCGGCTTGGAAGGGAACACACGAGCAAAGATGCATCATCGTCTGGAAAGAAAGATAGCGAGAAATCCAAAGTGATGCTCAAACCATAAGCACGTATGTAACAAGATTCATACAATTGCATACAAAATAGTTCATACACAAACACATAAGTTAAATAACATAAATTTCTACAACAATGAGAATAGTCCAACTACAATAACAACATATGCATGAAAACGTGCTAGCTCTATTATTTTAAGAAGTGTAAGTTCCAGTCATACAATACATCCAGGTACACTCGCTAGTTCCAATAGTGGAATTTTACAACCACAACTGACTACTCCGCCAAAGAGATATACTAGATTTGTGCAGTGGAGAAGCCAAGACACGTTACAATGCTATCCAAGCTTTCTCTAAGATAGTCTTATCAAAGCTTGGCTGACCAAAAGCCTTTTCAATGAGTTATGAGGGACTATTTATAGCAAAGGGTGGGGTGACCCTTGACATTCCCCTTTTTGATAGTTCATCTACCCTTGTGACTCTTCATCTACTCTATGACCTTTACATTCAACTATCAACACTTGAACTTACACTTGAAAATATGTTACATTACAATGCACATGTACCCATGTGAGACAAAATGGCTTGAGAAAGCCATGCAAGACATCACTATGACTCGGAAAACTATAAGAATTCTAGCTCTTCGACATCCTCTCGATGATCATTAATAGCGAAATGATGCCAAGATCGATAGTTTGCAATGGTGTCCATGTACTCGAAGGTGACATATTTATGGAACCTGACTCTTGCTTCCATAGCATCTGGGTACACTGCTTGGGCTCCTCTTTCCAACTCATCAAAAAGCATATGCATCATTGTCTTCAGCACAGCTGGACCAACAACATACTTGTGCATGATGTCTTCACTGATTGGAACCTGTGCCTTTGCCTTTGCCTGGGTGAGAGTCCCAATAGATGGGATCACATGTGCGTGCAACACAACCTCCATACTCTTGAATACAGGTGAATGGGAAGACTATAGACTAGTGATGAGCTGCGGGAGCTCTTCATAGTTCCAGATCTATCTCTGGATGCATGCCTTCATCTCGACCTCTCTAGGATTCATCATCTTAGTCAAGTGAAGCGGGGATCCCTTGTATTTAATCTTCCATTTTTGCATGTAATCAGCAACGGCATGTATGTTCAACAAGATACGTGCTCTTCTAGCACATCGTTGCTGGCATCCATTGAGATGGACGGCTACCTTATGCACAGTACCAAACTTGGAATACAACACCTGTATGACTGTGTCAAGGGACAAAACTTCATCTAGTATTGCCTTCTTCAATTATGCTTGGGCGTATGGTGTGCCCAATTCTCCTGCCTTCTTGGCCATCTGTAGTTCCTTCACCATTCATTCATTCTTAGCTATCAAAAAGACAACACTCGAGCTAGTGGCTTTGGCATAAGCTTTGGTAACATCGGCCAATGTTGTTTGATGTTTGTGCACGTAAAACACGATCACTGGTTCCTCATACTACAAAGGAGATGTGTGATCTTCCAGAGTCGACACTCTATGAGATTGCACAACTCTAGGTTGAGACTCGTCGAATGAGATGTTGTGCATCTCTCTTCCCGGCTGATCTCAAAGGATCTCAGTGTCTCCTTGGTCGCTTAGGACTTTCTCGTCTTCAGAATGTGGTGAAGTTGGTGGGTCAACCTCTTGGTGGCGAGGCATGAGGTCAGTTTCTTGCTCTAATTCCCACCTATCCATATCTATATCCATTTGTTCAAGTGCTCACTCTATCTCCTGAACGAAGTCTTGCTCCTGTGGTGGCTCACCCTGTTTACCTGATGCCAGCTGATCTAACGAGTCCACTACCTATATGGGCGCTATTTAATCCGTTTACACAAGATGCGCCCCCTGTTGTACCTGTTCCTGATGCTCTTCCTTCTCCTATTTGCACGGCTCCTATTCCTTCCGGAGTTGCTCCTTCAACTCATGCAACTCCTTCTTTGTTTCTCTATCTGCCTTTGCACGTTTCACTTATTGTGTTGTTGCCTCTTCACCTCTATAGCCATAGTTGCTTTCTCCGAAAGTGGATCTTCTCGGAACTTGCAGCTTTTCTCTTCCTCCATGCGATCAAAAATCTTCCTCCTACCTTGTCACGCACTGGTATGTTCATTTATGCTACTGCTGCTACTTCTGGTGGTCTCCAAGATGCTTCTTCATGTTTCTTTGCTAACCATTCCACAACGAAGCCGACCAGTTCATTGAGTCTGGAGGAGTTGTAACAATATCTCCATGGGTTCTTCTCCACCTAAAGACATGCCCCATGGATGCAGTTGAACTGTACTCTCGTGCAGTGATATTTCACAAGACAATATGGATCATATGAATTGTAACTTCAAAGGTCGAATGCATACTTTTTCATCTGCTCTGCTTGGACATCCGCATGCTTCAAAATCTAGATCTCATATAACCCAATGAGCAGTGGAAGAGTGAGCCAAGGTGCCTTCTTCTTCCGGTGTAGCCTAGCTGTCAATCCTGTTGAGATGTAATATGCTACTTCTTGCATGATGAGTATGTCCAAGGCAAACTTCGCTAGAACATGCGGAGGCTTCTCCGTGTTGTACATCCGTATGAAGGTGTCGTAAGGTGAGGCATACCAATCAACATTGTCTATCAATGCCTCCATTGATGCCTTTGACATGCAGGGTGGATTTTGTTCAATTATCATCTTGTAAACCTGGGGGACAAAATGATCGGATATCCATGTGATAACTCCTCTGAAGCTGCATTCGGACCACATCTGGCAATAAGTGTTCCCCCAGTTCTTAAAATTGTCTTGGTAGTTGGAATTTCTATTGGGTAAGCTAAAGGGAGTCTCCATGATGGTCACGGTCTCTAACATCTTATACATATCATCATAATCCTTCGCCCTTAAGGTAGCAATCTTTGTCCCGTTAAAACTACTCAACAGGGAAAATTTTAAGAACCCCCCTAAATTTATAAGTATAATTAATGGGCGAATCTCTCACTAGGCATGGCGAATATTTTATTCAATTATAAAATCTTGTAAGATCTTGGTATTACCATGGGTTATCATAAACCTGGAACTTAAAAATTACTATTAGTAATTTATAAAAATTAATAAAATTAATAGTTGATTTTTATTTTATTTTTTATTTTAACCAAGCTAAAATGTTTAACATACATTAAATTACAACTTCCATTTTTACTCTTATCCACCAAGCCCCGAGAGGGATCAAATATTTTTTCACTCTATGCTAGTTTGCATATCACGATATTTGATACCTCTCGGGGAACGATGGATCTATGTTGGTTTAATTTCCCCATTTAAATAGGCTACATTGCAGGTGAATACCATGGACCTCTCAGGGGAACGATGGATCTATGTTGGTTTAATTTCCCCATTTAAATAGGCTACATTGCAGGTGAATACCATGGGCCAATACCATGTGCCATTTTGGTGAATACCATGGGTCAATACCATTTGCCATTTTTATTTTTATTAATACTAATATTAGGGTTAATAATGTTTTTTTTGCATTGTATTAATAACAATCTAGTCCATGGTATTTGTCCCATATATTTTTCCATAGGTTTAAACCAAATATAACACATTTTTGAGTGTTCGTAATATAAGTGACTTATGGAGTAAAATAAAAAAATGTTATTTGTTACATACCTCTCGTTTAATATATTATTAATTTACCATACCTCTTTTACAAATATGATATTGCCCATGGGATTACTTAAATAAAACCTTTTTCTGATGCCTTCATAAATAGAACAAGGTTATGGACTAAATATAAAAAGAGTTTATTTATTTACCAACGATCTAGGTTTATTTATATTTTTATTTATTTACCATACGCCACTTTACTTATATTTTTATTTGTTTACACCCTTGCATGTATATAAGGTGACTTTTGGAGTAAATATAAAAATTGTTTTATTTATTTACCATACTTCTCATTTATTTATATTTTTATTAATTTACCATACCTCTTGGATATATATGGTATTTGGCCCATGGGAATCACTTAAATAAAACCTATTATTGAAAATGGGCGAATGGATTCACTTAAATAAAACTTATTCTTGAAATTGGGTGAATGGAAGGTTGTAACTCCTAATTTCAAGGGCTAAATTTAACTTTTTTACACTCTCCCTTAAAATAAGGTGCGCTATTTTAGATGATTTGTAAAAATGTACTATGATACAAAATATTGGTCCACTAAAAATTTAAAACCCCTTAATTTCGCCAAAGGGAGAACATTCACCCCTAAAATAATCTATGCTACTCAATGTCATCCTCTCAGGATCAGTGTGCGAGATGATCTAATGTATCATGTCTACACATGGGAACACGAAATACATGCATGCAATCTGGTACAAGCCGGACTTGTGTATATTCACATACACTTGGCGGCCTTTGAGATCTTCCCCAAATGTACCTACAAATGCATCCTTGACCTCTTGCCATTTCAGCTTGATGTCCTTGTCTAGAATCAACTTGGTATCTTCATAGATTGGTAGATTTGTAGACACTTTCTCAACTGCTACTCCAGTTTCACTTCCGTTAGTGTTCTTTCATCCTGCTCTCTTGGAGGCCATTGATCCTGAACTGAAAAGAGGTGTATAAACACCTTCTAGATCTGGAGACAAGACATGCATGGCAAGAAATCTGTCAGTGAAAACCAAAGAAAACTTGAGGAAACACATGCAACATACCCGGGGATTGATTGGCAGGGATAACACAATTTCTTCTGGGAGCCTGAGTGACTGGTTTCCAGAACTGCACAAAAGGAGGTATGGGCTGTCTGGGGAGGCTATCTAGCTGCTAGATTTGTGCAATGCACAATCCAGGTTGCACTACTTGCTGTTGGAATTGTGCAATGCACAATTTCAGCGGGTAATGGTTGCAAGCCCTGTGACTGGATTGCGGAATTTTCTGGGCTAGTAGTCATAGTTGTCCCTCAAAATTGCGCAAAGCCAGCTTGAGGACAACTATTAGGCATAAATGTGCATTTTCTGGTAGCATGAGTGACATATGTCTTTAAATCGTCGTATGCCCATGCAAATACATCATGGTACTATTTGAATAAGTGGATAAATGCCTATTGTTCCTGTGGAGAACAACACGTACTAAGGTTTACATACTTCAGATCTTCTTGTGTTACCAAATAAACTTGCTTGGATGATATATTTAAGCTCTAATCCTTCGTTAAGGTTGGTCCTATAAAACAACTCTATAGGTCATATATCTTCTACAAGGACACCACACCCTTAGGCATAGCATTTCCTTTCTTTGCATTGATGCATCCTACAGAGGCTAGTCGTTCTCATCCTCATCTATGGAAACATATTTGAATACATCTACATTAGCCATAAAGTGTAGTATCTCTTGGTTTTCATTAAAAAAATGTAAGTTAGTGATGTTGTCAGACACATATGGTTTATATACAATTTCAATGGAAAAACCATTTTTCAGTGATGACATCCTAGCGGTTGCATTTGCTAATGCATCTGTTGCATAATTCCTAAACCTAGAAACAAAAATGATATTAAAAGCTTTAAAATGGCTAATTAAATGCCATAACTCCTGCTGGTAGTTTTTAAGATTCAGTAAAATACAATGGATAGTATCCCGTAGTTGATGGGTGACCACCTCTGAGTCACCAATTAACTTTCGAATCTCTACCTTTAGATCAATGAATTTCTTCGGCCCAAGTATAGGTGCTTCATATTTAACAATATTATTAGTACACTTGAACTCGAGACAACATGAAAGGAAATGATTCTTATTGCACGGGTTTGTAAGTGTCCAACCAGCTCTAGAGTTGTCCTACATCTTTGAACCATCAAAATATAAAGTCCACATATTATTAATTACTATGCTACTTCTTATACTATTATTAGTATTAGTATGTACATACATATTACATGATTAATTTGCACTAGTTGGAGAACAAGGAAGGAAATCCAGCTATGTATCTGGTGGATTGGGTGATCAATATTCCTGATAACACTTGAGGTCAGTGTCAAGTAAACAATTCCCAAAAAGAAACAAGATCATTTGGACCTCAAGTGATGTCACAGCATGTTTCATGTATGACTCACTTTCAACCCAAATCTAGTTATTCCTACCCTTGTATGGAAGCCATAAATGTGACCAGTCTATTGGAAAATATCCTTGTAATTTGATAGACCAATATTTGCTAAGAAATACACCATAAGATTAAGGAATGACCACAATTACAATTTATACATTGATGAACTCGATCATCTTTTGATAATCCAATAAGCACATTCTTGAGTTCAAGAATAGCTTGGGAAAGAGATCTGTCCTACTAAATAATTTGTGCATCAATTGTGTCTCATTTAGTATTTATTTTATTTGCAACAGATAATGACATTACATTCACAGATGCAACAAAATCTACTAAACAATTATGGACATTGTAATTGGAAATTTTGAAAGTTAATAAAAATGGAGGGAAAAGAGTGTTAGCTTCTAATGTTACATCATTTAATACAAATTCAAGGCGACTAGATGATTTACTAGACACTTTTTTAGAGGAAGAATCTTTATCACTTGGTGGAGGTTGTGAAAAGTCTTGGACAATTAGTTCACACTGGTCTGCGATCTTTGCGAGCTCATAGATGGAAATATTAGCTCAAGTTTTCTTCAAATCCTCAACAATGTTATAATCATTTTTTTCACCTCTAGCAGGAATTGTTGAAGTTTTTGGAGGAGCAGGTTTATTTGACACTTTTAGAGTAATGGACTTACTCTTGTTACTGGAGGAAGTGTTCTTGGAATTAGTTGCATTTCTAGACTTACTCTACAAATTCTGAGTAGGATTAACTGGTGGTGAGATAATTCTTAAAAGAAATTCATTCAATTTATGTCTTGTCACCTCCTAATAAGAAATAAGCCCTTTACTCAAACTATATCGACCAAATTTTTTTCGAGGAGGGGATTTACTTTGTGGTGGTTCCTCAAGAGTCAACATTCTTCTTGTCAATGTTATAGATACAATCAAATGCATTTACTGCATGACCAATATCCTTTTTTTCTTCACCCATTGGAAGTTCCTTTGTTTATTCTATTTGTTTTGTCTTCTCATATGCTAGTAAGGAATCCACAATGTGTGTGACTAGAGCATTGATGTTGTGGTTCCACTATGGGCATGTATTTGCTAAATGGTATCCCTGATGGAAAGAGAAGTAACTATTCATACCCATACTTTCTATATTCAGTACAACATTCGAACCATGGGAAGACTGGTAGGCTGATTGTTGTTGTTATTATTATTATTATTCCATCAAAAAGGGAAAGACTTGGGAGGCCTATTGATAGTAGAAGTATCACTTTCCCTTTTATTTAGTTCTGAAATTTTGTTGGTAAGTGTTTTGACCCTCTTGGTCAAGCTTTCAATATCTGATAAGTCCTTATCTTTAGCATTGCTCGAAGAATGCTAAGATGTCCTACTAGTTTCCTTGGAGTCCTTTGATTTGTTATCATCAGTAATGACTCCAATAGAACATAATTCCTTCTCGATGGTGATCATTTCTGCAAATTTTTGTGCTAATGTTTCTTTTGCATCTCTTTTAACAAATTAGGAAATGTTAGTGGGAAAGGAAGCTATGTAATAATCAATAGTAATTGAATCATGTGGTTTCTACTATACTTCTAATTATAAGGAACACATCTGCAAGCAACATCATCATACCTTACCTCCAACATCTGTAGATGCATGTAGAAATCATCAATGTGATATTCTACCTTTGTCTTCTTGTCTGGATCAAACTTTGATAACAACTTTTCCTAATGTCTAGGAATCTTATGAAGATTGCCAGGAAGAGAAATAGGTCCTTGGGCCATGCAATCCATGTCCTGTTTGACCATGTCTTCATCTCTATGTTCCTCTACCTTTTCAAATTTTGGGGAGTCTTCTCCTTCACCGTATAAACCATCAAATATTTTGTCAGAAAAAATAGTGTCATCTTCATACCCTTTGTTAATAGGTGCACATTGATATTACTCGATGATATCTTATGATGATTCTGCTAACTCTTCAAGAATAGTAAATATCAAATCTTCTACTGTAGAAACTAATATATCGGTATGATTTGTTTCTTTCTTCTTTGGGAATTGTGGGAGATTCTCTTCACCCAAAATTAAACCTGTAACCTTTACCAACTGATAGGTTATAGGTCAAAGTGCCCAGATTTATTCGTATGTAA
Source organism: Pinus taeda (assembly GCA_000404065.3). Taxonomy (NCBI): domain Eukaryota; kingdom Viridiplantae; phylum Streptophyta; class Pinopsida; order Pinales; family Pinaceae; genus Pinus; species Pinus taeda. The sequence goes on from APFE030350420.1 coordinate 40,399, forward strand.
CTTCATAAGTCAACTTCAGGTGAGGCTGAGAATACCCTCCTACTTCAGGATTAGGAATTGGAATGGTGCTCGAAATATTGCTACCTTTTTTGGAAGATGAGTGGTTAGGATGTGTGTAGTTATCAACCATAACAAACTAGATGCCCTCATTCTAGCGCTAGAATGTTAAAAGTGTTGGATACTACCAACATACAGGGGATCTCCTTAATATAAGGTCTTAATTAGACCTAACACCATTTGGTGTAGGATTCCCATCCGGAACATGAGCCAACTACTATTTTACTTAAATATATTCCTTGACTTTAACTGTCACCATGAGAGATAAGAACAAACTTCCTTTTGAATGAGCAAGCCAGTGCACCTTGTGAATGTTCAATTTCAGATGTATTAAGGTTATATTACTACAAAAGGAGGAAGAAAATTGGGCCTCTAAGACAGAAGTAATAGTTCTACCCTAATGGAGAAACACATGAATAATAAATACCCATTTCATGCCAAGCGAAATAATTCACATAGATGTGACGATCATTATAAACATGACAACACACTTCCAATAAGTTAAGCATCAAAGTCACTGAAATAGTTCAATTACTCCAGTACATGTGAAAGAAAAACATGAATCTTAAACATCCAAATAATAGTCTCAAAAACATTCACAACCCATGTGTTAAATTATGTATGCCTACAAGGATTCAATATTAAGAAAAAGTCCCAAGATACATAAATACAATGAACATCACTGGCTCCAATAGTGGAGCATTAGAGGCACTACTTTCTCCCAAAAGTATTAACTCTATCTCTCTAATGCCTTGTGGGAGAAGCCAAGGTTAAAAGTCCTTTCCATGGGAAATGAGAATCATTTTATAACTTAAGGCATGACCTTTCACATCCTCATGACTCTTAAATTTTCAACTCCTAATGACCTTTGGACTGCTACAATCGTTGGAATTCCAAATCACTTTTGGATTTACATATGAATTTTGGTATTATATCTCTTTTGGACTTCCATGACTCTTTAGTTTATACATGGCTCTTGGACTTCCACTTATTTGTCTTTATAATGATTACAAAAATACATCATACATCCACATTATCATATTATTAGAACTTGACATGTCATTATCTTTGGTGACTGAAACTGATAGTGGATGATGACATGGACATCTTTAATAGTGACATGGATACCACTTTTATCATCATTCTTCATGCATATTTGATCATTGATGTCTTCACCCTCCCAAGGGTCTTCAATCTATTAGAGTCTTCAGGGTTCTTTTATCACCAATATTCAAGTGTGTTCTTCGTTCTTTCAATGCTTCCTTTATTTTTCATGTTTTCCCGATCTTCCTCATGTGTACTTTCCATGCTATCCTTGGAATACATGTATCTACAATCACCCATGAAAAACAACCATTATCCTAAAAATATCATATTCTACCATTGTTTCATGCATATCTTATGTTCCTGCCTTTTCAATGCACTTGAAAGGGACAAGGAGAGATTCTTGGCGCAAGTGTGCACTCTAAAAGGCTAAAGGGAAGAGAAGTGGAGGCTTGAGGGCTTCAGCACGTGCTCATGCACTCAAGAGGAAAAGGTAGTCAGGGAATGGTGCATGACACAAGTTTGAAGGATGAAGGTGAAGGCTCCAAGCATCGCAAGTGTGCTATGTGCTCAAAGGGAGATATGGATGGCATGAGGCACACTCCTAAGGTCTAAAGGATGAAGGTTTCAGGCCTTCGGAGTGTGCTCATGTGTTGAAAATGCAACAAGAAAATCCTAATTTATTTTTCATTTGAATTAAATTAGGAGAAAAATTGCAATTCCACATCATAAGGAAGCTTGTACAAGTTAACTAAGTGAATTTCGCTTAGTTGTCTGAATTAATTCAAGTTGAGGGTCTAACTTGAGTCATGTAGAGTGTCTCCTACTTTATAGGAGCCTTGGTTGAGTTTATTTTGAGTTGTAATTAGTTAATTCAGTTTAACTGAGTTAAATTTAGTTAAACTATTTCCAGCTGATGTAGGAATTAGTAGGAGATCTAAGAGTGGGGTGCTTCTTCATGTGTTCAACCAGTTAACTAATAATTGCACCATAACTAACTCATGCATGTCAGATATGAGAATTATGAAATTGAGATTAGAGTTCAAGGGCAGTGTACTATTAGTTTTAGAATCATCCAAATTGTGCGGGTGGTGCATGCAGTCAGAGGAAGTCCTATGATGGATTGTGTAATTCCAATTGAGTAATTTACCTAATTAATAGGGGCTAATTCCCAAGGAGAAAACACAAGGAAATAGGGACTTGGGCAAGAAAAACATTGATTAGGTATTGGCCAAGGCTTGTCTACGAAGCTGTGAGATAGATAGATATAGTGTAGAGGTTGCTCGGTCTTGAGCAAAGCATTGTAATCTTCTCATATTTTCTGAATAATGCAATATACAGATAGAATGGTTTTTAGCTGTGTCTTTCCCCAAGAAATCATTGTGTAATATGTTTATTGAATTATTTCTCTTGTATGGTTCACAATTTCTCTTTCAATTAATTGTTTTTGCTAATGAGTAGATTATATTCAAGTATTTTGTTTTATAAAATCACATAAGCAATGTGAATCTACAATTAATTTCTACATGGTATCATAGCAGAAATCACACTATAAGAGAAGAATATGAGTTTGTCTTTGTAGGTGAAATTGAATTTGCAACATCATTCTTTAGAGGAAGTAGGATGTTGTTCTATGGATTGGGACTCAAATATTCCCTTGAGGGTATTTCTAGTTATATTGCTTGGAAGGACAGGATGGAGGCAATGTTGGAAGACAAAGGGCTGAAGGAATTCATGGACAATGATATTCCTAAGCCTCTAACAACCAATGCATCTAGCAGAGTGGAAGAAATGCGTGCAAAGGCGAGGAGGATCATGTTAGAAGGAGTTAGAGATAATATTGTCTCGAATCTTCACGGGAAGGATACACCATATACAATGTGGAAAGCCTTGATAGACTTGTTTCAGAACAAGAGTGACCACAGGAATTTGGAGCTCAAGGACAAGATTCAAAAAGATCAAGATGGAGAAGGGAAACATAATACCATAGTACTTGAGCAGGTTCACCCAATGTCTGGATGAGCTTAGGAGCATTGGTATTATAGTTTCTAAAGATGATCTGGTGAACTAACACTTCTAGGCCTTCCCAAGAGCTGCCACAACTACTAGGATGCGTTAAATGGGAGGGAGAATCTACAAAAGTGGGAGAATTTGTGGTCCGACTTGTTGCAAGAAGAGATAAGGTATAACACTAGAGATGAAACCTCATCCAAGCATCATGATGAAGAGAACCATGCCTTGGATGGAAAGGAAAAGAAAGAGCAAGGAAATAAATTCCAATCCAAAGGATATTCCAGTCAAGGTGTCAAGAAAGACTTGTCAAATATTAAAGGTTTTAACTATCACAAACTAGGACACTATGCCACGAAGTTTCCACACAATGAGGCCCGAAAATAAGCCCTCGGGTGGAGCGATAGGTGAATCTCTAGCTTCACAATTCGAGTTGGATTTCACCCTCATTTCATGCATGGTCACAACGATGATCAGTAGTGTGTGGTATCTGGATAGTGAAGCCTCATTCCATATGATAGGAAACAAAGAGTTTTTCAGCGACTTGGAGGAGAAGGACATCCAAATGCACATCGTGATGGGAGATGATGGAAGGTATAGTGAAACTTGTTACCTTTCAGAGGGAGTCTGGTCTCTCACATTAAAACATAGCATGTATGTTTCAAGTTTGAAGAATTTAGTTTCAGTTACTATGTTGGAATACCATGGATATGATGTGACGTTTAGAAAAGGAAAGGATTTCCTTCGTCACATAGCCATGTCACAAGTGAAGCGGATCAGGGTTCGAGTGAAGAACCTCCAAAAATTAGATGTATAAGATTGTGCAACGTTGATCACGAAAGCAGAGTGCAGAGTTGAGACATTGGTAAATTATGGCATAGAAGATTGGGCCATTTACACCATGGAGCCTTTAAGATCATGCAACAAATTTCTCCAAGACTTCCCAAGGGTGCACTAGAGTTGTGAGATACATGCAAAGGGTGTACATTGGGGAAGTACACCAAGTCCACCTTTGGTGATAAGGATAGTTGAGATCAAGCGATCCTTGAAAGAGTTCACTCAGATGTGTGTGGACCGTTCTTGATAGCCTCCATGACCAAGCACATGTATTATGTGATATTTGTAGATGATTTATGGTGTAAGTGCTGTATTTTCTTCATGTAGAAGAAAGATCAAACGTTCTATAAATTTTTTGAATTTAAATCACTTGTTGAGAAAGAAACTGGTAGGAAGGTGAAGGCTCTCAAGAGCGATAATGATGGAGAATATGTATCGAATGGGTTCAAGAACTTATGGGCATAAAAAGGAATTTGATAGGAGTAAATAGCACCCCATAACCCATAGAATAATGGGGTGACTGAGATGAAGAACAGAAATATAATTGGGAGATGCACCAATGATGTTACATAATCATGTTCTATCGTTGCACTTGTGGATTGAAGCGTGCAAGACAATTGTATATGTGGAGAATAGGAGTCCTCATTAGACTCTCAGGATGAGTACACCAGAAGAATAATTTTCAGGTAAGAAACCATATGTGACACAATTTAGAATCTTTGGTTCATCAGTTTATTTTCATGTTACTAAGGATGCAAGGGAAAACCTAGAGTTGATAGCGAAGTTGGGAATATTTGTGGGGTAAACAGATACACCTCACAACTATCAGGTGTATCTTCCATATCACATACAGATGAGGATCTTTTGGCTCTAAAGGAAGAACCTTAGGATGATGTGGAGCAGCCACATGCAAAGGAGCTGAGAGTGGAAGCACCCACTCATGCAGAGACATACATAGATGGAAGGAAGGGCACCAAATAAGCTAGTAGATTGATGCATGATGCTAGAGAGAATGTGGCAGCACCCACATCACAATGTAGGTAGTGGAGGTAACCATATCAGTACACTGGATACATCTCTCGGATGAGCGAGAGTGCAGAGACTAGGCCATCCTCATTTGAGAAAGCAGTGCAACAACCAGTGTGGGTTGATGCCATGGTAGAGGAGTATGACTCCATTATTAGGAGAATGCTTTGGAAGATGTCCCAAGGCTATAGGAAAAGTTAGTGGTAGGTTTCAGGTGGATCTATAAGGTGAAGCAAGCAACAGATGGGAGTGTCGAGAAACACAAGGAAAAATTTGTGACCAAGGGGTTCTCTCAAGTGGATGGAATCAATTACTAGGATACCTTTGCTCCAGTAGAAAGGTACTATTCAATCATATCTATTCTAGCACTTATAGAGCATATGGGTTTGAAGATACATCATATGGATGTGAAGACAACATTCCTCAAAGGAGTGATTGAGAAAGAGGTGTACATAGAAAAAGTAGAAGGATTTGAGACCTTCAACATCGAGTCACATATGTGCAGACCCAAGCGAGCATTTTATGGATTGAAAAAACCACCCCGTGCTTGGTACACCAAGATCAACAACTATTTCACTAGGTTTGGCTTCACCAAAAGTGAAGCAGATTAAAACGTTTACCATATTGTGGTTGAAGGTAAATTATTGATTATAGTATTATATGTCGATGATTTAATTCTAATAGGTGATGAGAAGTTGCTCAAATATTACAAAGAGAACCTTGCAAGAGAATTCAAGATGAAGGACCTGTCACTCATGCAATAGTTACTTGGTATGGAAGTGTGTCAACGATATGAAGAATTGTTTCTCTCTCAAGGCAAGTATGCCAATGAGATACTAAACAATTTCCACATGGAGAGAAGCAAACCCTTTGTAATATTCCTAGTAAAAAATCCATGTAAAAATAAATAAGACCATGGTTGATGGGACATGTATTCCAAGTTGAATGGTGGGGAAAACATCTTAGTGGGTGTTTATTCAATTCATTATGGCTAAGAAAATTGGAAAAGGAAATGGCTAAGGCTTTGGAAAGGCAAGATGCATTAATTTGGCATTTTATTTATGAAAATAATGGAAATTAGAAGAAAAGGAAGGTGAAAAGTCATAGGTTGCATGTGAGGAGGAAATTGAAGGAAATAAGGGAAAATGAAGAAAATAGAGGCCTCATTAATAAAAAGGCTTCTAAGGATCAGTTGGTAAGATTTTGCTAAGATTATGCATTAGATCAAGAAAGAAAAATAAGACAAGAGGAAGGAAGGAGTAAGCAAGGAATTAGGATTAAGCAACTACAACAGGATTCATTGCAGGTATCGATTTGCATGTGTGTTTCCCTTGTTATATCTGGCATGCACTATATTACATATGGTTCTTTGTTTTCATGGCATGGGTTTTTCCAGGTGTGACAGTGTTTTCATCCTATTCTTTCTATTTCCAGATAGCCATGGTGTGATGGGGTTTGTTGAGTCAAATTATATTGCATAATTTGAGAAACATAAATTATCAACTTGGGAAGGTAAACTGATAAGGTGCAAGCAAAGTATATGTAGGCGAAATACTTAGAAGTGTCAAATCTGTAACTATTGAATCACATAAACCAATGCAAGTCTCTCTTGATCGACCAATTTGCAGCAAAGGTTATAGAGTGGATTCACTCCCTCTACAACTCATGATTTTGCTGTTGGTTTTTGAAAGAATATAGGCAAACCATGCTTCATAAATCTTAGAAATGGAAACAATCAGAACTCAATCTAAAATGGCCACCATAAACATAAATTGAACCATTCATCTAGGTGCTGCTAATTTATAAATGACACATTTGTTATGTAATGATCTTATTGTTGTAATCAGAAGTAAATCATGATAAAATAAACCTAAAACATAAATAAATCATAAACTAATTATACATGGGTGTTGTGAGCGAAGGGGGGCCCTTCCCTTTCTCACAACCCCTCTAAACACAAGGGAAGTTGCTCAAGACAATGGGCAGAACATGCAATTTGTATTAATATCTGAAAATGTTAAGTTACAACACAGGCTTGAAGCCACACAATAGTATAAATCTAAACACATTCCTCGCTAGCCCCTGCCTCCATATCCTTACTGCTTTTTATACAAAGGACCAAGCCCAAAAGTGGTTGGTAGTAACAAGAACATGCTAAATAAGGCCATGCCCAAATAGAAAGAACAACATCAACTGATCTAAGCTGGAACAAGTCCAATCTATGATTGGAAGCATAGATTGGATAGTATAATGTTTCAGGAGTGCATCCATGTAGAGTGGTTGCAGCCAAGTGGATCGGAGCTTTAGACATGGTCAAAAGGGAAAATCAAAAATGTTGATAGGATAGAAACTATGTGGATTGAAATCCCTTTTCAACCCATGTCTTGCTTTAGCCGGAACGTGTGTGCATCATGCCAAATCTCGGATTTCGCTATAGGAATTTTGGGCGGTTACGCACAATCGTAGTTTCTGCAGGAAATCGGGAGTGCTCTACGGGAAATCCGGGCCACTGCGAGAAATTCAAAACTTGGTGTTTTGGCACAAAACTGATCTTGTTTTCAAGTGGAATGATCCTGCACATGGGCTTGGAGCTAGTTAGAGAGTAATTAAGTGAACTAACAGTTTAGCGAGGGAATAATTAAAGATTAAAGACAAAATGGTGTTTTTAATAATAAATCCACATACCTTTAATATAATGGAAAAATTGAGACAGAACATAGGAAAATGAGTGGAAAATAGATAGGTAGGATAGAAAATAGGTTCAAAAGTCGAGGGAATGTGATTAAAAAACATGGCCAAAATGGGTCAAGTCACAACCCAACATCTCCCCCACACCTAAGATTTTGCATGTCCCCTATGCAACAAAACTATCATTTCTCCCAAAATGTTTCAGTTCTTTCCCTTAGCTGCAGAAGCTATAGTTAACTGATCCATCCTCTGAATCTAGTCTTCATGCTCCCTTTGCATCCTTAGGCTTTTTTCCTTCCATGGTTCGTTTTCTTTCTGCATGGCTCTTTTGGAAATGGTCAACTCAGTGATTATCTCTTCCAGCTCCTGGAGTGACCACCTTTTTCTTTCATCCTTTATCTGTGGTTCTCCGTCTATGTGGGGAGACTCTAGGTCTTCTCCTTCCGAAATCTCTGCCTCTTTATCATCACCCCCTTCATATTGGAGCTCCTCCTCCTCAATGAATGCAACAGAATCTATTTGAACCTCATCCTTAGGAGAACACGACATTTTTCCTTCCCTTTCTCAGGTGTGTTGGGAAATATTTCCGCTTCTAATATTCTTCTCATCGCTTGCACTGATGACTGCATAATTTGGCTTCTCGTGAACCATCTGGCAGGAACAGGAGCAGCAGATTTCAGTTCAGTCTTCTTTCCCTCTATCACCCCTTTCACCATGACATCCTAGTCATCTTCTATTTTAGCAATTTTTATTCTAGTTGGCTTCCATGAAGGTTTTCCCCCAACCTTTGGTCTCATGGGTTTCACAGCACTCGGGCCACCCTTCTCTTTTTCTTTCTCTGATATTTTTGGCCCCTACGGCTGCTCCGTCCTGGGTTCATCTGTTTGTACCGCTATGGTAGAGCCCACACCCTTCTTCTTTCTCTTTTCCTTCAGTGTCTGTTGACGCATATGTGACACTATTTCAGGCTTGGTCACAGGTATTTTCCTCCTAGAATCAGAAGAGTTTGAGTCTTCCTGCCTATCTACAAAATAGTTCTATATCAAGAACTCAGTCCATGTTCTTCCTTTCCCCTTCAAAACCTCTATCATGATAATCTTTACCAACCCATGGTGGTAAATATTCTCCTCCAGAGTAGCTACCCTATCTTTTGCAGCTACAGACATCTTAATCAAATACATTCATATATAGTAGGGAAAAGTCAAGGGTTTGTCATAGAAATTGGCCAAAAGGCGGACATGAAATAAAAAGGCAAGGTTGAAATGACTCTCGCATTTGATGTACTTCTATAGGAAATAGAGGAGGTCCCTATACTTGCCCTGCAGGAATGTTTGCAGGATGCCTTTACTCCAATCTGGATTTTTGTGCTCTGGGAGAATGAATGACGCGCATAAATTCTCATTAAAATGTTGTTTCTTGAACTAACGTTCTCTCGTCTGTAGAATTCCACAAGCCCGCGCCACCAATTCTTCAATCAGCCTGAACTCCACATCCCCCACTTGAACACAATCCCCATTCAAGTTCAAAGCGAACAACTTGGTCACTTCAGAGTTATGGCCACTAAATTTCATGAAAAATGGGAGCCACCCTACCTTTTGCAATCAATGTTTAGTGCACGGGTAAGCCTCAAGCAGCACTAGCCCTTGTGGCTCAAAACGCACATGGGCTCTGAGTTTGGCCATAACTGGAAGTTGAGAAGAAGGAGATGAGAGTTACACAGTCTTTGGAAATATCACACAGTCTGGTGATGGACTTACACAATAATAAGGCGCGGATATAGGGAGTGAGTGAGGAAATGATATAAGAAATATCAAGACACGAGATCTCTAAAAACAACGGTCATGATCATGAATTTGTCATGATATGACCATTGAAAAGTACAACATAATTGTGACATGATGGTATAGGGATGGCGAATGGTAGGGAAGGCTGAATGATCATGCATTGGGATACGGCGGTGACGGCCGCAAGGTAAGCCATTAGTAAAAGACATGCAAATTAAAAAAAATGAAACATCATTTACCTTATCATCTTCATCATCTCATCACCATTATGTACATTACCTTTTTACCTCTAACGGGTTTGTACCTAGACTACCATGCACTTGATTTGCAATGATGACCCACTATCATTTGACGTTAGATTCCATGAATAGATCGCTCGTGCTTCATTCATGCTCTTAGATATTATCACATTCTTTTTGTTTCTGCAAGAAATTTGGATGCCATTCTTCTGTAGGAAGTTGAAATGCTAGGCTTTCTGCAGGAAATCAGGCTGACAATTCTTCAAACCATCTTCGCATTCTCCTCCATCTGTGTACAGTTCAATGCACATGGATATAGGTGCTGATGTTGAATGTGCAGCGAACTCGTTTGATTACTAGCCCTTAAGGTTAGTTGTTAACCAACATGAGGCCCATCACCATTGATGAAAATGAGGGCCAATGTACCATGATGCATCCTATCGGGTGTGAAAATGTGTTGATTGCGAACCCCCATAAAGGATCCAGCAGTCAAGAAGCCATGGTGATTCTCCATTGCTACTGGCGAGATAATATATCATTAATGCATACAGACCTCAAGGCATCATAAAGCTTTGATCTTCGACCCAAATAATTTGTTGATGTCGATGGGCCAAGATTGTTGGAAGGAGGGCCTTAAGAAATCCCACATCAATCCAACAAAAGCAACCTAGATTTAATCTGAAAACAAAATTTTATTTAAAGGAACACACTGACCTGTAATTTTAACGAGCCTAGGGTAGTCCATGCTCACTAGGTTTCATTTTTAGAGAGTCTGAAATACTTGGAAAAGAAGACTTTAGGGGGCTCCTTTTCCGTAATTAGTCCATTGGGCCCAGAAAAAGGAATAAACCTATTCCCAATATACATTCCTCTCATATTTTACCGAGCATGAGGAGGAACGGAGTAAGCTCATTGTGTTAGTAGGAATCAAGAAGAGATAGTGGAAGGAATGTCCCCATCCTTCACCATCTCCAGCTCTCTTTTCTTCACAATTTCTTGCACAAATTCCACCTTAGATTGGGGTTTCTGATATTAGTTGAGTCTGTGCCCATTCACCAAGAAGGTAACACTCCCGTCATCAATGGTTTTAACTCTAACATATCCATTATCAAATACTTTCTAAATCTCAGTTGTGTAGAAATTTTGAATAATTTAACACATATGCAACAGAGATTATCCTGATCATGTACTATTGCGGAAAACATACACAATACATAAGATCCTCTACGTTGATCATCAATATAGCAGCATCAATAACAATAAAACATCAAGAGCATTCATACATTAACATAGTATGTATCCTGGAGAAAACATCTCGCTAAAAACCCCAACTATCTGTATATTAATGATTGAGTCATGTAACATTACACAGCATAATACTTCTCAAAAGTATATCCACCTCTGTTACACACAATACAACTCATATCTGAATCAATCACTGGCTCAAATCTCCTTCGCTGCTTCCCTGCCTCCGCTGCTCAATACTTGCTCAAGAACTGATGATAATTCCAAGGCAACCACGTCTTTACTTGGAAAAATCACGTGAGCACAAGCTACAATGTGGGAAAATACGTGGGAAAACTCATTGGCATACTCAATCCCTTGATTGTGCAAGATCTGATGCACAACTATAGTCACAACTAACAACAATCTGATTCTCTAACACCTGTCCCTGTTGAACTGAACATGCACTGACATGCAACTGAGTTAACTGATGTATTCATTAGTTGTATTATGAGTTAATAACTTGTGAATTAATTAATAACTAATTCACCCAACTCATCTTTAGTCTATTTGCCAGTTAGACTAAATACAACCAGTTTAACAAAGCTAAACTGAACACAACTCCATCAACTGCACCTCCAGTCCACTAAACTCAACTCACTCGAGTTCTAACTGAAGTCCTGCATGCAAATATTAGTCATCCCATAGGTAACCACGTATTTCCTTCTGGGATCTGCATGTACCACATCCGTAGCTCATCCTGAAGTGCTCCAAGAGAATAAGACAAAGTTTATAGTCTAAATATTATTATGAGCTAATAATATTTGACTGTTCTATATTTAGACTGAGCAGTCACTCCGCTGTGATCTAAAAATAGAAGTCCATCTATTTTTCCCACTTGACCAATCATCCATAAACAACAACCTGCAATCCATAGACATGATCCATATGTCTAAAAATAGACATAGTCTAAAAATAGACTTGCGCCAAAAATAGCCTGCGGGCCCACTTAGTGAAGGCGACTCTTTTCACTAAGCTCCATCATCTTGTTGCAATCTCAACACTCCCTCTCGACAAGATATGGATTATCAACAACCCCTATCCTACCTCGGTGGTACTCGAATTTGCTCCTGGTGAGAGCCTTCGTCAGAATATCAGCATTCTGATCCTCCGTTGGAATGTACGAAAGTAACATGATCCTCCGCTGCACACAATCTCTGATATGATGGTACCTGATACCCTTGCTGCCATATACTCGGCCTCTTGAGCTCCCTGCCCAATCTGTATCCATGAAGCCACATAGCTTCACCTCATCCAATACATATCCTGATGTGCCTCTCTTGAGCCTGCACACATGCGACTCCACCAACTGCTGGTAACCAGTGGCATCCACTACCTCCGCTGAAGTAGCATCCTCCTTCCTCCAAACTCTAGGAAGGAATGCAGTCTTCACATCCAACTGATGAATGTGTCGTCCCATCTACACCTCTTTGTAGATCCATCTCGAACCTACCACTGATTTCCCCTCTCGTCTTGGGACAATCTCCCATGCACTGTTTCTGACAATAGAATCATACTCTTCCACCATGGCGTCTACCCATGCGGGATCCTCCACAGCTTCCTCGAAAGAGGATGCTCAGTCACAACACACTTGCTCATAAGAGCCATGTATCCAGTGTACCGATCAGGTGACTGTCTCTGCCTGCGTTGGGCTGTAGGTGGTCCTACAACTTTCTCTGCATCTTGAGCCAGTCGCTCAGCTTCTGTCAAGCGCTTTCGCCCTCTGATGGTTGGCGCTGCATGAGTGGTTTCTTCCACTCCATGAACCTCGTCCTGTGGCTGATCCACGTCCTGAAGCTCATCCTTAGGAACTAATAGCTCCTCATCTGCATGCAAGTGTAGCTCCCACTCAAGCGAACACTTCATGGCTTTCTCCTCCTGAAATTTTATATCCCGTCGCACAACAGTTTTACCACTGTCTGGCAAATACAAACGATAGTTGTGGGGCGTATCAGTGTACCCCACAAATATCCCAACCTCTGCAGTCGGCTCCAACTTCTTTCTGGCATCCTTCGTCACATGCATGTAAACGTTAGCAACAAAAATCCTCAAATGAGAAAGATCAGGCTTCTTACCAGAATAAGTCTCCTCAGGTGTACTCATGCCAAGTATCCTATGAGGACAACGGTTCTTCACATAAACTGCTATATTGCATGCTTCCGCCCACAAGTGAAGGGGTAGGCCCTAATCATGTAACATTTCCCGTGCAACACCCACAATCGTTCTGTTCTTCCGCTCAGCTACCCCGTTCTGCTGTGGGTTATGGGGAGCTTGAGCTCTCTACGAATCCCTTCTGCCTTGCAGAAATCCTTGAACTCGTCCGAGATGTATTCACCACCATTATCGCTCCTAAGAGCCTTCACCTTCTTCCCCGACTCCTTCTCGACCAGTGCTTTGAATTCACAGAACTTTGAATATGTCTCGCTCTTCTTCTGCATGAAGAAGATCCAGCACTTACGAGAGAAATCATCAACAAAAATCACATAATACCTGTGTTTTGCTGTCGAAGCAACTGAGAAAGGTCCACACACGTCTGTGTGAATTCTCTCAAGGATCGTCGTGGCGCGACTATCCTTCTCGTGAAAGGTAGCTTTCACAAACTTCCCCAAAGTACA
>APFE030350422.1:8543-36505 GCA_000404065.3 Pinus taeda
CCTCATAGTCCATTGAAATTGATTAATCAAAGCATTATAGTTGTTATTTTACATTAAATTTAATTTGTGAATTTTTATATTAAAAATTAGAAATTTTCAAAAAAATTACGGGATGTCATGACTTCCTGTACTTGGTTTATGTTGTGACGCGTGGCATGGCAGGGAAGTCAAAACAGAGGATAGGAACGTGATCTAAGATGTACATACATGGTGAAAGATCTATTCAACAGCGAATCTAAAGCTCCTGGATACATGGTCAATGCTGGTCAAACCCAGCCTTTTTGGTCATAAAAGCAGCAAAAACCCAGAGTTACCTAAACTGATTTTGTTTTGTTTTGGAAATCAGTTAAGATTAGGAAAAAAACCAAAAATCGCCTTTTTGATTGTAAATGCAGAAACATCTGCATGATAATGTATGTACATTCGATTATAGACTGGAAGGAAAGTTAGTGAACAGAGGATATAGTAGAGAAGCAGATTAAAAAGACTGTGTATTGTATTTTTCCAAAAACGTTGTTCTTGCATGTAATTTGATTTCCAGAACTTAATTACAGGCATTGTTTCACCATTACAGTGCTTATGCGTTAACGTTTTCATCACCTGAAGTTTCCTAAGTGTGCCATTGAAGCGTGGACGGGCCCTATGTGGAGATTGGTATACTTTTGTTTTCATTTCCATAGCTTTTTCAAATCTGAATAGTGTTGAATAGCGTTTGATGTTATTTTCTTGACTGTGAGTTTATTGATTCCATTAGAAGTTCTTGCAAGTATTATTGTATGATTCATGGTGATAGCTTGAAAATTCAATTGCTAGATTATTGAACAAGATCTTGTAAAAGATTTAATCGACCATTGAATTTCGAAGTATCTATGTGGACTCTATTTTCATGCATTTGAGTTTTAGTGTGCTTAAAAGAGTTTTTGGTTTTCATGAATGCTTAGTGTGTTAGCTGGAAAGAGCTTTTGTGAATGATATCCTTGTAAGAGGGTTGAAAACACAGACTAGTAACACGTTGTTTCTTTAGAACAGTTAATTAAATTAGATGATTTGGGTGTTAAAGTGTGAAAGGAAACATATTTCAATCTCCTGTAACAGAGTGTTGTAGCCTGTCACGAAAGACACTTAGTTAGGTAGATGAGATCCTTTTAGGTCTATAGGCTTTAGACACGTGCCTCTAAGTTTACCTACCTTGGTTGACATTAAATTTAGTCTAATCTAACACCCTAGATTGGCCACTACAATCATGGCAATGCAAGTTTCCTCTGTGATGATCGCGGGGCCTATTATCCCGCTGGAGCTGGACAAAGTCTCTGAATGAAAGAGCATCTTTGAACTCCTACCCATAGGCCTGGTACTTTGCAAAATATCGCCCATATGGACGGGCTCTGCCTCCTGTTGGGCTCCGACCATCGTGTCTACTCCTAAGAACGTGGACATGGTAGACCGTGTAGGGGCATGCAAGGCCACCTGCTGCACAGGATCACGCTACTTTGGAAAATGATGGGATGCACCCGATCCCTCACCAATCTGAAAAACCCTTGGGCTCTCACGCTGTCTGGCCTCTACTGCCGTGAATCTCTGCCCTATCACTTCAATCTGCCTCGACAGATCCTGCACTTATTTGAGGAGCATATCCGCAAATCTCTCCCCGTCCTCGTCTGCCATCGAATCCCTCTGCTTTGTGTCCACTACTAGCTCTTTCTGTTCTGCCTCCACCACCGGAACACAGACTCCCTCCCCGTAGATATTCTCCAACCTACGTCCAGTGTCTCTGTACCTCCTACCTCTGTAGCAGATGTAGGGTTTTTCCCCTGGTGTCATAGATTGCTAGCTCCACAGGCTGAGCCAGATCTATGCTTTGATACCACTGTAATATCCCTAATCCGGAATATTCCTCAAACCCCAGCAAAACTCTAACCAAATATGTGCAAATGATATAATAACCGGGAAGATCAAAATGACAAAATAACAGTGGTACAACATATAATAATGTAAACAAGAAATATAAGCAGATACTCAAGAAATGCAGCGAGAAATGCTAAGCCATTTTATTATACTAAGCAATAAAATGAGTACAGGAGGTGATCAGAAAGATGGCACCTCGACTTGCACAAGGCAAGTGAAGAAATACACTCATAATAGCAAAGAATGGCCTCTCTCAGAACTGCGTGGATGCTGCTGGAGAACTGTCGTGCTGTTGTTGCTGCTAGAAAACAAATGATGATTTGGGGCTGCTCTCCTCCTCGGAAATGCTGAAATTCTGGAGTCGGGCTCTACTCAAGAAACCCAGAAAACCCAGAAAGCTCTCCTGGAATAGCCGACCCCAGAAAAACACCCCCTTGGGGTTCTACGCAGTCCCTCAATGCTCTGCGCTACCACTGAAGGAAACCCCTCTAAACTCTGCCTGAAACTCTGTCAAAAATCCTCCAATAAGCAAGGGTTGGTCACCTGCTCAATCACCCAGCATAAATCCTCCTGCAAAAACCCCGATCCAACACTACTACCAAAAAGAACTACGTCCCTCTCTGAGTGCTGCACAGTCCTCCAAAACGCTGATGAAACTGCTACTGAAATGCTGATAAAACTTCTGTTGAAATGTCAATGGAAATACCTTGCCCGAGCAGGCATTCAAAGTCCCCCGAGGCTAAGGGTGAACTCTCCGAACAAAGACACTCAATGCACTAAACAGCGCTGCAGACTAGCTAAACAGCCAGCGTGCTCAGAAGTCGAAATGACTAGCTCAAAATGCACATAACTAAATGATCAAAATGAGGGGGCTCCTCTCTCTTTTATAGCCTTCGCCTCTCTCAATCCCAAGGGTCACCTCTTCTTGCGTGGTTCCCCTCTTGCCACGTGTTCCTTCCCTCCTGCGCAGTCTCTCCATGTGTCTGCGTGGGCTCCATTTCTGCGTCCCTCTTTGGCCCCCCTTGGCTCCCCTTTAAGTCACAACGTTGTGCTACTAGGAAGTGACTTTTTATTCAAAAAAGTGAGTTATGTCCCCCGTCCTCACTTTTTTTTTTATTTACAAATAACTATAGAAGGCAAAAACTGAACAAAATCGAATACTCCAATTAGCCATGGCTAGTTAGGAATATTACACACCTAAACGTAAAATCCCTAATCCTAGCAGGAGAGCCCAGAAGCAATTATCAAGCAAGCCACCCACTATTGCCTTGGTGGCTTTGCCTCTCACTTTAAGGCTGAACAAGGGGCTTCCCAACCAAAGGAGGGTTTTCCTATGAGCCAAACTAACCTAGGTTGAGTAATAGAAAGGGCAAGTTCTTCAATTTGAGCTTGACTAAGGCAACTTGGTATTTAATCTCAAGGATTGGATTATGCCAGTATAAGTACTGAATTACCAATATGATATTTGAAAGATACTCAAATTAGACAATTACAACCTGTCCAATGTAATGCTTGAATATGAAAACTTGCTCAAGGAAAACTCTCAAGTATTCATGAAATGTCACATCAATTAAAACATGGACCACATATTATGCTTGTCAGTAATTATAAATTACGCATCCACATATCATATATAGCATGCAAAGAGTTACTCCAAATAGTTGAAAATTCCAGAATGGACAATTTTATTTGTTTCAAAACACCTGTAAAGCTGCATGTAGATCAAAGCAGTGAACAATGTAAAATGGTTAGATAAGCGCACTCAAGTTATGATATCAGCATTCAAACACGCTTAATTCCATGCAGTGAAGTAGAATTACCATCCCAACTTGACAAAGTATCAAGGATAGAACTGACCCAACATTAACCACTATAATCAAACTGTAAACACTGAGTTAATTCCAAACAAATGCACCAGCAGTGGAATACATTACATTATATGATGGTTCTCTTCATCATTATAATGGACATGTAACAGTGAATAAGATCTTCAAATAATCATTCAAAATATGCCAGACTTGCATCAATCCAACAGTGAATTCTTGATAGAAAAAATGTCATTCCCAAACACCATTGAATATAAAATGTAAGAGAACATTTAACCATTGATCATGTCAATACTTTAATTTATGTCTCAGATATCATTGCAATGAGATGTAGAGTGTTGCAAGGTTTCCAGCTCACTCAGAAACAACAATGTTCAGAAATGAAAGTCTCACTATGTAAGAACATTTTATTATTTCAGTATTTAAAAGACATAGACCTTGTTCAAAGGCTAATTAAATCGGATATCTTGAGCCCAGAAATAATACTTAGAACATAGTTGCAACCATCATCATGAAAAATCGCTCGGAAAATAACCCAACCAATGATACCAAAGTGAAAATCAGAAAACAAACAGCAGTACATTGACAATGTGTGTTAGGGCGTTTAATTTACAGTTTGCGTCAATGTGTCTTGAGTTACATTCACAGTTAGAAATAACACAGAAGATGTTGAAAGAATAAGCCAGCAAGAAAAACTTGTTATGTCAACCCAAGAAACATTCAACTCACAAATAATGACAATAATTCTGCACATCAATTTCAGAAAAGCAAATCAGTGATCTAGTTCCAACGTTGGATCAGATAAATAGAGCATTCAAGCACATAAGAGTTTTTCCTTTTATCATAGCATATAAACCAGGGATAAGACTCAACACTGAACCTTAGCAAGTTGGGAAATTGCAGAGCAGAGTTAAAAGCAACAGTGTGAAATTAAACCCTTGTATGTGAATGCATAAAAGCAAGATCAAGAACATGTAATTCCAGCATTATTAACTCATCACAAAAAATGAAATGAGGCACTTGAGTTGTTAATTAATTTAGGGTTAGAGCAGCAATTTCACAAACCAACCACATGAACTCTTGTTATGCTAGTTCAAATAAAGAATTCCTTGATATATCAATTAGCATAAGAGATACAAGCATGAAAATATAAAGCGAGTGCAATAGACCCTTGGATTTGAGATGACCAAGATTAAGATCTAACAAGCATACCATACGTTCAGAAACAAACAGAAAATAAAAGGAAAATTAAGAAATTTGTTGGTTTTTTGGTTGAAGATAAGTGATAGACTAGTGCCTTAAGGGTTATGGCCTCACTATGCAAAGAAACAAGTGAAATCTAGGGCTTAGGATGAGATAGTGTTGATGGAACCTGGAGGATTGCCCCTCAAGCGATATTTAGGGTTGCTAGATCTTGTACAAGGATGGATGGGGGGATTGGTCCATGAAGAATCTTCTCCAAGTAAGGTGATCTTGAAGGATGATGGCCAAGGCAAAAGGGAAGAGCCCTAGGAAGTCCTACCTCAATGCAAAGGTGCAAATCTTCAATGGTCAGAAGGTAAAGGCAAGAGATCTATACCATGAAATTCCCTTCCAAGTGGAGCATGGTGCCATTCTTTGGCCTTGATGCAGCTTTGTTCTCCAACAAACCTATAAAAATGCCGTAGTCTAATCCTTGTACAATATCCAAAAATCACTTAGACAACGATAGATGCACAATAGCTCTTCAAGTTAGTTTTTGGAGTTCTCATTAATCTCCAACAAATAAAAATGAAAGAGGTCTCTTCCTTATGTAGATGGACAGCCTCCTCAATACATGAGATAATACAATGTTCTTTAGGTCAGACCATGGGCAAAAAAAAATGGCCCACGTCAAAATAATAAGAAAACCAACCTCAAAAAGAATACCGAAATATCAAACAATGAACCCATGGCAAATATAAGACCAAGCTGCAAGAATCCAATCAAGTGGTGAATCCAAACCAACCAAAAATCTATTTGAAGAACACTAACCATGGCACCTAAAGCAAAGCAAAGAGTATCTAACCATGCAAGAACCCCATCTAATGAATCTCGCTCCTCTCATAGAGAGAACAAAATCATCTAAAAAGTGATTATTAATCATCTCTAAACCATCCTATTATCCCCCAAGGGATAACTACCTTAGAGGCCGAATTCAGTTGCTTAATCCAAGGCCGAAAATCTTCAGTTAAGGGGCTGAATTATTCATCGATGTTCAAATATGTTTAGGAGATACACAAGATGAAATCAAGTTTCTCCAGCTCAAACCATAGCTCCAATAAAATGAATTATAACGAAGAAATCAACATTTAGAACTACTTCTTGTCCAAAACAATTCTCTGTTTGAGATTGATCCCCATTAGTAACCAGCACATAATCAAATTAGTGACACCACTTCAAGAGCACTTTCAAGTGAAGTTGTAGAAGTCTACCCTACACTTTCCAAGTGCATCATCAGACCTTCGAAAGAAGTAGTCAACAACAAGAACAAAACCAATCTTTGATACAAAAAGGAAGTGATCTTTCACATTCCAGACTACTCCAAACCCATCCAGTTTTAGAGTGTTGGGTTTCTTCAAGAAAGCTCAGCTTCACCTACTCCACTTCCACATCAGATTTGAAATGCAAACATTGTTTTCAAGTTGGCCACATGAAAGATCAGTGTTTTGATCTTCACTAAGTTGCATGAGTTGCCTAAATGTTTCAGAGTTGCCGAAAAGTTTTGGAGTTTCCGATTGCCTAAATGTTTCAGAGTTGCCGAAAAGTTTTGGAGTTTCCGAAACGGGTACATTTAGAAACGTCACCTCCCAAAAACGGAAACGTCGATATATATATAATATTATATATATATATAATATTTATATAATATATATATTATATTAGTGAATAACACATTATCTTGCAAGAAAAAGGGACTAAGACCCATAGATGACAATTTAGAAGGAAAAACAAGTCTAGATTAACTCTCATAGATGATTACATGATGATCAAGTTTCGGCCGAGTTTCAACCGAGTTTCGGAGTTTCAAGTACAAGTACAGCCCGAAACGCTGAGTTCCTAGAAGTTTCGTGCAACATAGGATCTTCACCCTTGTCAGCATTGTGGAAAACATACTCATCATTCAGACAGATGCCCAGTCACAAGAACCCTGCAAGAGCAAAGATTCACCTTGGATGGATCGCTTATTCGCAATGGTCTTCAACAACCAAGAAGATATATCGGTCATACCACAAAATTCGTTTGAGTATCGAAACCTCTTGTAGTGGAGAGATTTTCATCTTCTCACCTTGTATCTAACAAAGGGGGAATTGATGGTCAGCTTCAAGTTTCAAATTCATCTCAATCGAGCCTAAGCCACAGCTAGAACCAAATCCAGTAGCCAAAAACTAGAGCCAAAGACAGACTCATGTTCCATGAGCACAATTTAGTTTGTGGTCATCCCGAAACCACCATTTGGTTGTTGGCCCTCCTTAAACCACCACTCAATAGAAGACTTACTACTACTTCCAGAAAACAGTTTATGGTCATCTTTAAACCACCATCAAAGAGCACTTCCATTTTGCAGAAGACATCAACTTCTAGTCAAATTCGAAATTGTTCCAAGAACTGCTTTGAGCAAAGTTCTAAAGTTGGTGGTTAGCCTTCAACCACCACAAATAGAAGACTTTGGCTTTATTTAACCATTTGGTTTGTAGTCTTCTTTGAACTACCATATTTAGAGAGCACATACTGTGAACATTTCAAAATAGAAATCCTACTGCAATGATAATATTATTTCTTCTACTTATTCATTCAAAAATAAGTTATCCACTGTGTTCTTACAGTGAATAATATCATAATAAATTCTACTACAGACTTCACAAATAAAATTATGAAAGTGAATGCAATAACAACACAAGAATAACCACAATGACACAGTTATTTTTGGACAATCGTCCCCGGAAAAACCCAATGTGGGAAAACCGGTGCAGCAGATGAGGGTTTCTTTATTTTTCTTCAGCAAAAATCTCTTGTACAATATACAACCAACAGAACAAAAGTGAGAAACTTTACAGACGCTTCCTGACAAATCTTTGATCCAGGAGAAGTGCTTCTCAGCCCTCTGAATCCTTCTGCGTCTTCATGCGTCACTTTTCCTCACACTGACCCAGTGTCAGACTGCTCAGGCAGTCCCAGCGTCAACCTGCCCTATGCTGCCTCTTTCTGCATCACACTTCTACGTTGGCTCACCCTCCTCTGCGTCTTCTTGCCTTGTAGTCCCGACTGATGTTGATGCCCTCTCTCTCTTTCTCACCTGCAACTCTCCCTCTGATTCGATTTTCACTTGTCGAACTTCGACCAGTGAGAAAATTGATCTTACTTGGGTAACTGAGTATCTACCTCTGGTGTGTTCTCCAAGTGCCCATCAAGCCTCCTCTTATAATCTTCTCGTTAATCAATCAATAGCCCAAATAGATTCTAATCAATGGCTAGGATCATATTGACTTGATCTCCGCCTTCTTCTAGAAGTTTCACCCACAGTTTAAATTAATACCCATTAATTATTTTAATTTCCTAAGTTTAGACTTAGGGTCCCATTAAAAATAGTTAATTATTTTAATAAAATTGTCTCCGGGTGGAATTTCCCAAAACGATTTCTGGGTATTGGAGAATGCATGTGTCTAAGCCTCTCTGCAAATTTTGAAACTCGGAGCACATTGAATGCTACCAGAAATCAACACTCCCTCTTAGCGAAGAATGTGCTCTAGCAATGTAACCTGCTAAAGTATCACTTTGTTCTGTAACATCTCCCTCTGCGTTGTTGATGTCTGACATGCTATCCACCAACCTTTGCACAAATGTTGCATTTGTACGTTGTTGACCCTGTCACTGTCAACACCACATCCATACTGCAACTCCCTCTGAATTTCTACATCCGTGTTGCTATTAGTACTGCCACTGCCAATTGCCCCTACACTGTAGAGTGCTGCTGCTACTGAAACGGATTTTCTTCCATACCCATCTGCTCTCTTAACTGAGTGAACTTAGCTCTTCCGAGAGCCTTTGTAAGTATATCAGCTACCTGCTCTCCTGTGGAGACATATTGTAGTTGTATTGCCCCACGTAAACACAATCTCTGATAAAGTGACATATGATATCTATGTGTTTCGGTTGATCATGAAATACTGGATTCTCAGAGAGTTTGATACAACTCTGATTATCACAGTAAACTCTGGTCGTTTCCATCCTTTTGCTGAACAAGCTCACAAGCAATTTTCTGAGCCATATAGCTTCGCACGTAGTTGTGTTGGCTGCCATATATTCTGCTTCTGCTGAACTCAGAGCTACCGATTTCTGCTTCCTGCTGCACCAAGATATCATCCCTGATCCAACACTGAAGCAGTACCCCGAGGTACTTTTTCGGTCTACTGAACTACCTACCCAATATGCATCTATGAACCCATTCAATTTGATGTCCTCTCCTTGGGAGTATTTCAACCCATATCCGACTGTTCCGCGCACATACCTAAGAATGTGTCTAGCTACCTCCCAGTGCACCCTTTTTGGTTCCACCATGAACTAATGAGTGTTGACGGCAAGGCAAATGTTCGGCCCAGTGTTGACCAGATACATGAGCGACCGAATGAGTTGCCTGTACAAGGTGGGGTCTACTTCCTTGTCTCATGATGCATCTAGTTTCTTCCAATTGGTGATCAGAGGAGCAGCCATGGGTCAACAATCCTGCATTCTGAATCTCTTCAAAAAAATTGTAGCATATCTTCCTTGTCCAGGGAAGATCTCCCCATTCTTTTGCCAAACTTCCAACCCTAGAAAATAATGCATCAACCCCATATCCTTTATGTCGAATCCAACTTCAAGGTTCTTCTTGCAATCCTATATGAGCCTGGATGACCCAGTTAGGAACAAGTCATCTACATATAATACCAGAATAAGTGGCTCATTCTCTACCATCAAATAGTAGAGATTGGGAACAGCATCACTATTGAAAAATCCCAGCCACTGCAAGTAACTATCAATCCAACCATACCATGGTCTAGGTGCCTGCTTGAGCCCATACAGGCTTTCTTTAATTTGCAAACATGAGTTCTCTTCTCATGAGTTTCGAAGCCTTCGGGTTGATCTATATACACCTCCTCTTCTATCACCCTGTTCAAGAATGTTGTCTTGACATCCATCAATGAATCTCCCATCCCATTTGAGCTGTTAGGGATATAACAAATATGATAGAGGTGTATCAAGCAACTGGGGCAAAGGTCTCTTCATAGTCTATTCCTTCTTTCGAGCATACCCCTTTGCCACGAACCTAGCCTTAAACTTCTTTATACTGCCATCTACAGCATACTTGATCTTGTAGATCCATCGTGATCCTACAACTGATCTATCTTCTGGTCTAGGTACTACTTCCCAGACATCATTCGTCATGATAGAGTTGTATTCTTCTACCATGGCAGCCATCCATACTTAGTGTTGAACAGCTTCCCGAAAGCTAAAGGGTTCTTCAACCTGAGCTACTAATGCCTGGTATTTGTCAAGTTGTCTACGTTGCCTTTTCTCGGTTCTAGGAGCTCCAACAAACTCCTCTGCGTCCCTCAGTGTCTGTCGGACTTCTCTGCTAGTTCTACCATTGGTCGTGGGAGGCTCAACCAACTCCTCCTCCTGATCCTCTTGTTCCATCTACCAAGAACTATCTGCATTTCCTCCTTCTGAAGAGATACTGGTACTGGTCACTGTACTCGATCCAGGTGTCTGTCCTCTTGCCTGTCCTCCTTGTTGCCCGTGCTGCTCCTGGACTAATGGAACATCTCTTGACTGATCTTCTACAGGCATCTCATGAGATTTCCTAAAAGCTCTGTCCTCCATGAACTTTGCATCCCGTCTCACTACAATCTTCCTGCTACTAAGAATGTAGATTTTGCATGCCTTTGAGGTCTCGTTGTATCCTACAAGATACCCTTTTTCTGTAGTCTGATCCAATTCACTGTGCTTCTCGTCTAGAATGTGACAATAAGCCACGCTTCCAATTATCCTGAGATTACTGACTTCCGGCTTCTTCCCTGTGAAGACCCCTTCGGGCGTTTTCTTCCCCAATGCTCTATGAGGAGTTCTATTTTGGATATACACTGTTGTGTTGCAAGTTTTTGCCCATAGATACCTAGGTATATCCTGATCATACAACATAGCTTTGGTTGCACCAACAATAGTTCTATTTTTCTATTATGCTACTCCATTCTGCTCTGAATTATATGGAGTTGTCCACTCTCTTTTGGTGCCCTCCTTTGCGCAGAAATCTGTGAAGTCTTTGTCCATATTCTCCACCATTATCTGAACGCAATACCTTTATCTTCTTCCCTGTCATATTTTCAACAAGAACTTTAAACTCTCGGAAACGATCAAAGACCTCACCCTCGGTCTTTAAGAAATAGATCCAGGTTTTTTTGGAGTGATCATCAATAAAGGTGACGAAGTATTTGCCACCACTAAGAGCTCTTGAGGACATAGGACCATAGATATCTGAGTGTATCAATCCTAATACACATTTTGCTCTATTGTGTGAAAATTCATAGATCTAACAATCTCAAGAATCCTACTGCAACCAACTGAATCTACTTCACCTAGATCTAAATTACATTACAAACTTATTTCAGATTTCTTCTTAAACATTGAAGTAAATTATTGAAGCAGCCTACACCAAACTAAATATGATTCTCAAACATAGAAATTGAGCAAGGAAATACAAACACATAGGACACCGTTATTTTTGGACAAATGTCCCCAGAAAAAACGAACTTGGGAAAACCGGTGCAGCAATGAGGGTTTTATTTTATTATGCAGCGGTGAAATCTGAGTACATCTATGGATGTCCAACTGGCAATCCAAACAACAAGAAAATCTAGCAGAGATATTCCCTAAGGAACCCCGACACTTGTGTTGCCTACACTCGCATTCCTGCACTTGCGTGTTCCTACACTTGCACATTCTTGCACTTGCGTCCCTGCACTCGCGATTTCATGCACTCACATGTTCCTGCACTCGCGCGTTCTTGCACTCACGAGTTCCTGCACTGGGAATAACTCAGCCTCTTGCTACTGTCTCTCCAGATCTAGAAATCTTCCTCTGGATCACTGTCCCTGCCCCTCTACTGCAAAGGATCTCTTCGATTAGAATTTCCTCTTGAGAACTTCTCACTTCATAAATTCGATCTCTTGATCTCTCAGTGTATCTTCCAAATGACCCTCAAGCCCCCTTCTTATATCTTCCTGTTGGACAACCAACAGCCTAGTTTAACTCCTAATCAAAGGTATTAATACTTTTATTTTCCTAAGTTTAGACTTAGGAACTCCATTAAAAATATTAATTATTTTAATATAATTGCCTCTTGGTGGAATTTCCCAAAACAATTTATGGGTTCTTTAGAATGCATGTGCCCAATCCTCCCTGCAAAATTTGAGGCTTAGAGCACATCTGATGCTACCCCAAATCAACACTCCCTCTTAGAAAGGAATGTGCTCTAGCAATATACTGCTACTACATACTACATTGTTGATGTCTGACATGCTATCCACCAACTACTGCGTTGTTGCAACTATTGTACCATTGCCTTTGACACTGACACTGCCAATGCTACATCTGTGTACTACAGCTCCCTCTCAAATGCAACATCTGCTATGCTACTAGCACTGCCACTGCTAACATTGCATCCACACTGCAACTCAGTTGCTGAGAGAAGAAACTGAAAACACCCAAAACTGGAGAAGTATCCCGTGGATACACCTCAGTGTTGAAAGCCTGACTGTTGCTAGTCCCACTTTCCTCTGAAGCCACTGCGTCGTTGAAGCTCTGCATTATGCCTCCATGCATTGTTGCCTCTCTGCTCTGTGCTGCTCAAGTTCTGGCGCTACTAACTACTACATCTGTCGCTCCAACACTCCATGGCACCAACTGAAAAACTCCTCCATCTCGCTACTACTGATCATGGGCTCCCATAGCAAGGTGATGATCCAAGGTGTGGGCTCCTCAAGGATCCAGCTGAACTGTAGCTCTATTGAACTATAGTTCTATATCAGCCCACCTCCCTCCTGGAGGTATCTTGGCTGTCATGGCGAACTCCTCCTCTTGTTCGATCTTTGCGGCTACAACCCTAGGATCGTGCTTCTCATCCTTGTCCTTTTTCTTCAAGGGACACTAGGATGCATAGTGGCCCATCTCGCCACATCTAAAACACTGCACCTTGGAGACGTCCTTCTTTCGTCTCTATTGCCCCTGCTGCCCCTTCGATGCAAGAGTTGCATTATCCTTCTCCTCTACTTTGGGCTTCGACCCACTGCTTCCGTTAAGTTTGACCTTGACCAGGTCTCTCCCCAGCTCTTCTTGTTTTAAAGCTACCCACATCTCATCCCAATTGTTGCTCTACCCAGGATACTCTGGACAAAGACTTGCCACTCATCCGAGACAGAATTTAGGGTCAGTCTCACTAACTCTGAATCCTGAGGTGTATGCTCCGCCGCCGACAACTCATCACAGGTCTCCTTCAGCTTTGTGAAGAATGGATCCACGTTCTCCACTTCTCAACCTCTGTTCCAATTACATCTTTCGTTGCTCAGAAGATCCCTAATACAATGTGGCCAAAGCATCCCACATCTCCTTAGCAGTTGCTCTGCTAGCAACGTGGCAGATCACGTGATCCTTGACTCTATCCAGGATCATCGTCTTGGCCTATGCCATCTCCTTTCTGTACTTTTTCAGTTGGTCTGTGTCCTGGGGAACTGCTACCACTGCAACAATATACATCTTCAGGCCAAACTCATCCAAAAGAAAGGGCATCCTTGCTTTCCAGATGACATAGTTGGAAGCTCCATCCAACCTGTCTTAATCACAAAGCCCATTCGTGGCCATCTCAACAAATGTTGAAAATCTCTTCTTTTCCTTCTAGTCAGCTATTCGCACTCTCTCCTGGAGTGCTAAAATCTGCTCATAACAATTGTTGATTTGCAAGGAAAAAATTGAACTTCTCAAGACAAGTTCCCTGAGGAAAATTTTCCCTCAGTGTGTTCTCTTCTTCCTTCCACCCGACACTAGCTCTGCTCTAGCAAACTGTTGCAAAACCACTACATCCAGCTAAGGATCTGCTTTTCAAAAATACTGAGTTGCTCCCTCTGCCTCTGGAATCACTCAATCTGGAGAGATTGATTTTTTCTGCCCCACTCAGAAAAATCGAATCTCCTCAAGTAACTCAGCCTCTTGGCAAAGTGAATGCGCTGCCCCTGGGAATTTCGGCCTGTTGCCCACAATAAACAACAAAATTCCTTCAATCTTCACCTTTGAGCTCTCCAACTAATCAACTGCGCTCCGATACCATGTGGAAATTCCTAGATCTAACAATCTCAAGAATCCTACTACAACCAACTGAAAACTTCACCTAGATCGTAAATTACATTACAAACTTATTTCAGATTTCTTCTTGAAACATTGAAGTAAATTACTAAAGCAGCCTACACCAAATTAAATATGATTCTAAAACATAGAAACTGAGCAAGGAAATATGTGTTCTATTGCAAAACCACTACGTCCAGCCAAAGATCTGCTCTACGAAAATACTGAGTTGCTCCCTTTGCCTCTGGAATCACTCGATCTGGAGAGATCAATTTTTTCTACCCCACTCAGAAAAATCGAATCTCCTCAAGTAACTCGGCCTCTTGACGAAGTGACTGCGCTGCCCCCTAGGAATTTCGACCTACTACCCACAATGAGCAACGAAATTCCTTCAATCTTGACCTTTGAGCTCTCCGGCTGATCAACTGCGCTCTGATACCATGTGGAAATTCCTAGACCTATCAATCTCAGGAATCCTACTGCAACCAACTGAAGACTTCACCTATATTGTAAATTACATTACAAACTTATTTCAGATTTCTTCTTGAAACATTGAAGTAAATTACTAACACAGCCTACACCAAATTAAATATAATTCTGAAACATTGAAACTGAGCAAGGAAATACAAACACATAGGACATCGTTATTTTTGGACAAATGTCCTCGAAAAAACCCAACTTGGGAAAACCGATGCAGCGGTGAGGGTTTTACTTTATTATGCAGTAGTGAAATCTGAGTACATCTATGGATGCCCAACTGGCAATCCAAACAGCAAGAAAATCTGGCAAAGATATTCCCTAAGCAACCTCGGCACTCGTGTTGCCTGCACTCGCGTTCCTGCACTTGCGCGTTCCTGCACTTGTGAGTTCTTGCACTCGCACGTTCCTGCACTTGCGAGTTCCTGCACTCGTGCGTTCTTGCACTAGGAATAAGTCAACGTCTTGCTACTATCTCTCCGGATCTGGAAATCTTCCTCCGGATCACTGTCCCTGCCCCTCTACTGCAAAGGATCTCTTTGATCAACATTTCCTCTTGGGAACTTCTCACTTCAGAAATTTGATCTCTCGGTGTATCTTCCAAATGACTCTCAAGCCCCTTCTTATATCTTCTTGTTGGACAAACAACGGCCTAGATTAACCCCTAATCAAAGGCTCAGATCATTTTGACTTGGTCTTCGTCTTTATCTAGAAGATTCACCCACAATTAGATTAATACCCATTAATATTTTAATTTTCCTAAGTATGGACTTAGGAACTCCATTAAAAATATTAATTATTTTAATATAATCGTCTTTGGGTGGAATTTCCCAAATCGGTTTCTGGTTCTTTGGAATGCATGTGCCCAAGCCTCCCTACAAAATTTGAGGCTTAGAGCACATCCGATGCTACCCCAAATCAACATATTGTTACTTCTGGAAAAAGCTAGTTTAGCATACTTCCCTAGTACACACCCTCTGCATAAGTCATCATTTTCATTACTAAGGACTGGTACTCCTGTGAAGTTTCTCTGAGCATCCTCAGTGCTCCATGGTGTAAATGCCCCACTCGTCTGTGCCATAATTCATTTCGTTCATTTTCACCATCATCGTTGTTGCCTATCATTGCCATTGGAGACTCAAGCTGCAACCTATACAATTTGTTCCTTCGAGTTCCAATTTGTCTTTTCTTCTTCCAACTTGGATCCTTGATGTATACTTTCTTTCCAATGAAGTATACATCGTATCCCTTGTCCTGTAACTAAGACACTGAAATCAGATTCATTCCTAATCCCGGCACATGCAGAACATTGGTGGCTCAGATGTTGGTTCCTACTTCTGTCTGAAATGCTATGGTGCCCCTCCCTACTGGAGTACACTTTGTCCGATTTCCCATTGTAATATGAAAATCCATTTATTTTTCTTGATAGCTCGAGAAATATTCTCATACTCTAGTTATATGAGTTGAAGCCCCGCTATCAATATACCAAACATCTATTGACGCTGAACTTGCTAGGCAAGCAAATTCTTTTTCTAGTATAGAACCCAATTCTGAGTTACTTTGAGTGTCCATCTTTGTGTTGTTTTCTAATGCTATCCTACCCTTGCAACAACTGTAAAATAAACTGCGTCCTTTCCTGAGAACTATGCAATTCTCTAGGGTTTTGATTTTCTTCCTTTGCAGCAATATCGAACTCCCTCATTTTCCTCAACGAGAGCTCTTCAGTCTGCACTCCTGCTTAACCTTCCTCTGATACCATGTGAAAATTAAAAAATTGAAATCCTACTACAGTGATAATATTATTTCTTCTACTTATTCATTTAGAAATAAGTTATTCACTGTGTTCTTACGATGAATATCAAAGTAAATTCTACTGCATACTTCACAAATAAAATTATGAAAGTGAATGCAATAACAACACAAAAATAACCACAATGACAGTTTTTGAACAATCATCCCCGGAAAAACCCAACGTGGGAAAACCAGTGCAGTAGATGAGGGTTTCCTTATTATTCTTCAGCAAAAATGTCTTGTACACTATACAACCAATAAAACAGAAGTGAGAAACTTTACAGAGGCTTCCTGACAAATCTCTGATCCAGGGGAAGTGCTTCTCAACCCTCTCAATCCCTCTGTGTCTTCCTGCGTCATTTTTCCTCACACTGGCCCAGTGTCAGACTGCTCACACAGTCTCAGCGTCAACCTGCCCTGCACTGCCTCTTTCTGCATCACACTTCAGCACTGACTCTCCCTGCTCTGCATCTTCTTGCCTTGTACTCCCGACTGATGTTGATGCCCTCTCTCTCTTTCTCACTTGCAACTCTCCCTCTGATTCGATTTTCTCTTGCCAAACTTCGACCAGTGAGAAAATCGATCTTACTCGGGTAACTAAATCTCTACTTCTGGTGTGTTCTCCAAGTGCCCATCAAGCCTCCTCTTATAATCTTCTCGTTGATCAATCAACGGCCCAGATTAGATTCTAATCAATGGCTAGGATCATATTGAATTGATCTCCGCCTTCTTTTAGAAGTTTCACCCGCAGTTTAGATTTATACCCATTAATTATTTTAATTTCCTAAGTTTAGACTTATGGTCCCATTAAAAATAATTAATTATTTTAATAAAATTGTCTCCGGGTAGAATTTCCCAAAGCGATTCTGGGTATTTGACAATGCATGTGTTTAAGCCTCTCTGCAAATTTTGGGACTCATAGCACATCCGATGCTACCAAAAATCAACACATACAACATTGGATTGGCTATTATCCATCTCCATATTTCAGCTCTTTTCTTGGACTCACATACACCCCTTGGGATTGGGGGGCATGTTGGAAACATAACTCTTAGGGATTATGTAAACTTGGATTATTACTTGCAAGGAAGGGTAAAGTGTTAAAATTGGCAACTAGGGCCAAACTCCACATGGGTCATCTTATTTATGACAGTTGATATTTTTATTAGACTCCTCTCTCGGAGAGGTGTGGGATTGATCTAAAAATCATCCAATTCTAATTTGTACAAATGAAAATATGAATTTATTTATATTATGGACAACTTGTCAAGGTCGTCCAGCAAACTCATGTAGGCTCAGAAGCCCAACAGTCACGTCTATTCATCCTCAACGTTAGCCTATAAATACATGATGCCTCATCCTCATTTGGACATCACTCATCTTCACACATCTCTCTCTCCTCATCTGATTGGGTAAGCATTTCTAGGCAACCTCTCTCTCCACACGTGCGAAGCAAAGGACAACAATTTTTCTGCTTTGGGTTTGACCAGCGTTGACCAGCCATCATTGACTTGTTTGACTGTGTTTTTGTGAGGGTTATTTCAGTTTGGGCAAGCCGCATTTCTGGACACGAAAATTGAGGCAATCCGTATTGTTTGATCAACATTGACTATGGTTAGGGCTGAGCGTAGGTTGATTGTTTGACCAGACTTTGACTAGGCAGAATTCGATTGTTTTGAGGGTTGTTTCATTTTGTTGTTTGGAGGCCGAAGTTGACCGAATCTTTGAGGGTCAAATTTGCCCTATTGACCAACGTTGAATTTTCTGGTTAGGGCTCTTTTGCTACTGTTATAAATTATCAGAATTTGTAAATTGTACTATCTCTCTCTGTTGAACTATTAAAGACTAAAAGAAGATTTGATCAAGGGTTTCCCCACATTGGGGTTTGTCCCTGGTTGGTGCCACATCTTGTGTCCTCTTGTCTTGGCTTGTCTTCTACTGTTTACGTTTATGTTCTATCAGCATTTTACTTACATGTTTATGTGATTGCTAAACTGAAATTGATATTGGGCTCATAAAGAAATTGAAGTAAAATTGCTCTAAAGCATTTAACACACCATTGTTGCCTAAAATTAACATGGTATGATTGGTATTAGAGCAGAGGTGAAGACAAAGCCCAAGCAAGAGTGAAAGAGCAATCACCAAAAGTTGGACAAGGACAAAAAACTCAACGGGTTCCTCATCCTACTTTCCGACTGAAGACAAGCTCCATGATAAATCTGATTATCATGGATGGAAGATGTCTCTTGATTTGACCTTGGAAGAGAAGGAAGTGATGGATTATGTGCAAAGGTAAAATCCCTGAGCCTCTTTCAAATGCGTCGGCTACTGCGAAGACCAAGTACAATAATGCTAAAGTCAAAGCGAAGAAGATTATCAGGGATTCCATTAACAAGCATCCGGTGGCCTATATCTCTAAATTGAGGACCTCCAAGGAGATATACAATAGGTTGGTCGGCATGTTCAAAGTTAGTAATGCTAATCAAATTTTCTTTCTCAAGAATAAGTTGAAGGATATTAAGAAGGGCAAGGATGAGGATATTCAATCCTATTTCTTGAGGATTACTGAGATCAAGAATGATCTACTCTCGATTGGAGAAGTCATTCCTGACAAGGAACTTACTCTCACCACCCTTGGAGGACTCCCACCTGAGTGGTATGTATTTAGAACCACTATACTCAACAATGATCGAATTACAGGGTTTGAAGAATTGATGTTGAGATGCATTCAAGAAGAAACAAGAATGGTGGAGCAAGAAATACCTTCTAATAGAAGCAACCCCATTGCATTCTCCGCTCATGCCAAGAGGAAGAACAATGCAAGTTCAAAGAAGCAAAGTCAAGGAAGATCGGGATTCAAAAATTGAAGGAAGGGAAGATACTTTATTTGAAATAAATTTGGCCACTATGCAAGGGAGTGTCCTAATAAAAGGGATACACCTAGAGATGATGACTATCATAACAACTCCAGGGAAAACTTCAACAACAATGATCAAAGGAATGGCAGGTCCAATGGCAAAGGAAAAAGGAATGCGGGACATCAAGGAAATAGTCAACCCTCCAAGAAATCAAGGAAGTCCGGTTATGATGAATCCAATGTTGTTAACAATAAGCAAAAAGTACTACCTTATATCGGCACTCTCCACTGCCTCTCCTCCGGACACTTTGGGAAATTCGTTGATTGATAGTGTATGCCTCAAGGCACTTCACCGGATACAAGGAAGCCCTCTCTAATCTAATAGAAAAGGAGACAAACTTGGAGATCATCCTTGGAGACAATGCCACCTATCCCGTGAAGGGAGTAGGGAATGTTACCCTTCAATTGAATCAAGGTAACACTATTCATTTGTAGAAGTACTATATGTACCCGATCTCAAGAAGAACATGGTGTCCATTTCAGCAATGGAAGATAAAGGATTCAAGGTGGCTTTTATCGATGGAAAGGTACGTGTTTGGAAAAGAAATTTCAAAGATGCTTTTATTCTTGGGTTCAAGGTTGACACTTTGTATCAAGTTGGAGGAAGTCCATTGGGAGCCATGTCTTGCGACACATCTCTACAATCTAAACTATGGCACTGGAGGTTCGCCCATCTTGATTTTAAGGCCCTACCCGATGTGAGACATATGGTGACAGGTATGCTTGAGTTCAAAGTAGAGCATGAAGGTGTCTTTTCGGGATGGGCCAAAGGAAAACTTACAAGGGGACCATTCCCCTCAAGTAATAGCAAGACCACAGACATATTGCAATTGATCCACTCTGACATATCTGGTATGATGCCCGTAAACTCCTTGGGAGGATACTTATATTATCTCACCTTTATGGATGATTATTCTCGCAAGACCTGGATCTACTTCTTAAAGAAGAAGGATGAAGTGTTCACCTGGTTCCGACATTTCAAATCCTTGATCGAAAACCAATTTGAGAAGAAAATCAAGATATTGAGGACTGATAATGGGACCAAGTATGAATCCAATGAATTCCAAAATTATTCCAGAGAAGTTGGCATTAAGAGGGAGACCACAACGCCATACACTCCCGAGTAGAATGGTGTGCCTGAAAGGAAGAACCGCTCTATTGTAGAAGTTGTATGTGCCATGCTTCATGATCAAGGCCTTCCGAAGTTTCTATGGGCTGAAGCTACAAATATCGTCGTGTATGTTCAAAACCAATGCCCTCATCAAGCATTGGACTCCAAGAGTCCCGAAGAAATGTTCACTGATAAGAAACCTGATGTCTCTCATTTTAGAATTTTTGGAAGCCCCGTATATTTTCATGTGCCGAAAGAGAAAAGAAGCAAATTGGGTGCATCTGGGAAGAAAGGAATCTTTGTGGGCTATAGTGAAAATTCCAAGGGATATAGAATTCATGTGGCTGGTCAAAAGAAAGTTGAGATAAGTCATGATGTTACCTTCGACGAAGTTATGGCCCTTAGGAAGATCAACAACCTTCCCATCCTAAGGAAGGACAAAGAAGCTGACACAGGAAATCATGGTGAAAAAGAGGACGAAACGATGCTTGATGTTGATGAACCTATGGATCCGATTGATCCACTCCCTCATGAGTTTTCCTCCTCCAAGAGAAGACCCTCATGGCTTAGGAAGACTCTCGAAGATGCTGAGAGGCACATTGCACCAAGGGGGACTTTCCGTGAAAGCAAGAAATCCAACAAGTATCAAGGATAATTGACTGCCATGAGCAAAATGAGCCTTCATCATTCGAAGAAGCCGTGAAGCAACGAGTATGGAAGGATGTTATGAATGAAGAATACGAGTCAATTATGAAGAATGATGTATGGGATGTGGTCCTTAGACCCCAGGACAAATCGGTTGTCACTTCTAAGTGGCTCTACAAAATCAAGCATGGAGCTGATGAAAGTGCAGAAAAGTTCAAAGCTCGCTTTGTTGCTCGAGGCTTCTCTCAAAAGGAAGGTGTAGATTACGATGAGATATTTGCACTTGTTACCCGATACACCACCATCCGCTCGATCATAGCCCTTGTTGCCTCGCAAGAATGGAACCTACATCAGATGGATGTCAAGATCGCCTACTTGCATGGTTCAATCAAAGAAGAAGTCTATGTGGAACAATCCGAGGGGTCTGAAGTTCATGATCAGGAATCTCATGTATGCAAGTTGAAGAAAGCTCTCTATGGATTGAAGCAAGCACCCTGGGCTTGGTATGAGAGGATCGATAGCTATCTGATGAAGCTAGGATTCACTAGAAGTGAAGCCGAGCCGAACCTTTACTTTAAGGTTGAAAATGATAAACCTCTCATTCTGGTACTTTATGTGGACGACCTCTTTCTGACAGGTGCAGACCCTCTCATTCACAAATGTAAGAGGAAGTTGGCTTCTAAATTTGAGCTAAAGGACCTAGGACCGATGCACTATTTCCTAGGGTTGGAGGTTTGGCAAAAGCCAGTTGAAATTTTCCTCTCTCAAAGAAAATATGTTGTGAAGATATTGGAAAGATTTAGGATGGTGGACTGCAAGCTTGTGACTACTCCGATGGAACTTAACTTTAAGAAGTTGTGTGGTAGAAATGCTTTTGAGTATCGTCAACTCATAGGAGCACTAATGTTCTTGGTAAACACCTGTCCAAACATATGTTTTGCAGTTAACGCATTGAACCAATACATGGTTGAGCCTCATCATATACATTGGATTGCCAACTCATAGAAGCACTGATGTTCTTGGTAAACTCTCATCCAGACATATGTTTTGCAGTTAACACATTGAGCCAATACATGGTTGAGCCTCATCATATACATTGGATTGTTGCCAAGAATCTTCTAAGATATCTTCGGGGCACAATCACTCATGGACTGAGATACACTATCGAAAATGTGAGGTTGCGTGGTTATTCTGATGCTAATTGGGCTGGCGGTGCGGTGGATCGCAAAAGCACTTTTGGATGTTGTTTTTCTTTGGGTTCCGCTTTGATATCCTGAATGAGCAGGAAGCAGAAATCGGTTGCCTTGAGCACCGTCGAGGCCAAATACATAGCTACTAGTATGGCCTCCTATGAAGTTGTCTGGTTGAGGAAGCTCTTCAGTGAGTTGTTTAGACATGTGTTGGATACCACTGCGATCCTCTGTGACAACCAAAGTAGGATCTGATTATCAGAGAATCTCGTGTTTCATGATCGCTCCATGCATATAGATATCAGGTACCACTTTATCCGGGATATGATACAACGAGGAGCAATAGGGCTCCATCACATTGGGACTGATGAGCAAGTCGCCGATATTTTGACAAAGCTCCTAGGGAAGGTCAAATTCTTGACCTTCCGAGAATGACTTGGAGTCGTGGAGAGACCCTCTTATGAGAGTCCTGTATGAGATGGACATTGAACTCTCGGAGCTCCGGGGGGCTTGGGGTACTTCTTGGAGCAGTAAGCAACCATAAGATGAGTGGTTCAGCCTTCCCCTAGTGGTTTGTTGTGTATAGGGTGAGTGGTTCATCCTTCCCCTGTGATACCCCTTGGCAACATGTGAGCAGGACGAGTGGTTCATCCTTCTCTTGCCAAGCCATCCTACCCATGCAATCTGGGACTCATGGGAAGTACCTCTCATCTTGCAAATGAGTAGGGAAATGAGGATAGGTACCATAGTACTACCGATGGACGCATCGTGTACGACCGTCCTCCCAATGCTAAGATGTCCGATATTGATCTAGGATCAATGAGAACTGACTTCGGGTCAGTAAGAGTGGTATGAGACACTCTCTTTTGATTGGGATTGACTTTAGGTCAGCGGAGAATGGTATGATACATTCTTGATCACTTCTTCTTCTGCATAGTTCAACAGAGCAGAGCAGTGCATGGATGGCAGAGATGTTACAAATTGGCAAATGGATTAGCAAGTGGAGTTCTCCCTAGTTGAGAGAGAGGGAGTGTTAAAATTGGCAACTAGGGCCAAACTCCACATGGGTCACCTTATTTATGATAATTGATATTTTTATTAGACTCCTCACTCGGAGAGGTGTAGGATTGATTTAAAGATCCAATGAAGATACGAATTTATTTATATTATGGACAACTTGTCAAGGTTGGCCAACAAATTCATGTAGGCTCAGAAGCCCAACAGTCACGTCTATCCATCCTCAACATTAGCCTATAAATACATGATGCCATATCCTCATTTGGACATCACTCATCTTCACACATCTCTCTCTCCTCATCTGATTGGGTACGCATTTCTAAGCAACCTCTTTCTCCACACGTGCGAAGGAAAGAACAACCATTTTTCTGTTTTGGGTTTGACCAAAGTTGACCTGTTTCACTGCATTTTTGTGAGGGTTATTTCTGTATGGGCAATCCACATTTCTAGGCACAGAAATCGAGGCAATTCGTACTATTTGACCAACGTTGACTATGGTTAGCGCAGGTTGACTGTTTGACTAGACTTTGACTAGGCAGAATTCGACTATTTTGAGGATTGTTTCATCTTGTTGTTTGGAGGCCGAGGTTGATTGAAGTTGACCGAATCTTTGAGGGTCAAATCTGCCTTGTTGACCAGCGTTGACTTTTCTGGTTAGGGCTCTTTTGCTGCTATTATAAATTATAAGAATTTGTAAATTGTACTATCTCTCTCTGTTGAACTATTGAAGACTAAAAGAAGATTTGATCAAGGGTTTCCCCACATCGAGGTTTGTCCCTGGCTAGTCCCACATCTTGTGTCCTTTTGTCTTGGCTTGTCTTCTACTGTTTATGTTTATGTTCTATCATCATTTTACTTAGATATTTATGTGATTGCTAAATTGAAATCGGTATTGGCTCATAAAGAAATTGAAGTGAAATTGCTCTAAAGCATAAAACATACCATTGTTGCCTAAAATTAACATAAAGCCACAAATGAATGTGAAAAGTCATAAGGAATCCAAGTGCAGCATGGAAGATGAAACCAAGGGTCATAAAATTGTATTTATATGTGTATCATTTGAATAATAGGTATTAAATGTTTATCTAATCCTCTTGCATTTTCAAGTGTGTTCTAACAGTTCTTTGATCTACACCTATGAACTTGATCCTGTAAAAATTTCTGTTTTCCCACCCCGGTTTTCAGTTTCTCCTTATTTCTCCCATGTAGTTAAATGCCCTTTCCCATAACCATGCATTCAACAAGCTGAAAAAATTAAATTTGCTGAAAACACAAATTCTGGAAATTTTACAGAATGCTGAAAATTGCAGAAATAAAAATCAGCAGTAATAAACATCCATTAAAACACATTCAAACACTGATATTTTTGGTCAATGTGACCCTAGAAAAACCCCCTACAACTCTTGGGGAAAACCAGTTTGAGAGCTCTTCTTTATTTCTGGAAAATGCCTTTTTACAGTGAGAAAATTTCAGCAAAATAAAATTTCCAGCAAGCAAACTTATCTGTTTTTCAGCTAAACAGACAAACTGGAACTTTGATGTGCGCGCGGTACGGACCGTACGGACTGTACGGGAAGACCTCAATTTCTGTGCCAAAAATCACTTCCTCGATATTCATGCCCAAAAATCAGTTTTTCTCTGTTTTTCAACAAAAAATCAGCTTTTTCTGCTTGTTCTTTCAGTTGTGCGGATTTGCTGAAGAGTTGCCTGGTATGTGTGCCAAACTACTGCCTCTTTCTCCTTCCTGTCCAGAAATCTCCCTTGCTCTCTTGCTCTCCTTCTCCCAATCTGCTCATGAAAGAATGAATGATCTTTTTCCTCCTTTTCCTCCCTTAACCCAACCTTAAATGACTTTTGGGTGATCCCTAAATCCAATGGCTGAGATAGATTTAGATCAATGGCTGAGATTAAATGCACAATTAAATCTCACTTTCTATTTTTTAATTCACCCCACTTTAATAAAGACCCACTTAGTCATTTATTTCCAAAGTCACTTTTCCTTTCTAATTTTTCATTGACTTTATAAAAGTCACTTTAAAATTAGACTTAGTAACTTTATCACTTAAAGTCACTTTTAAATTAGATTTTAACTTTATAAAAATTATAAAGTCACTTTAGGAGAAAAATTAAAATCTTTTAGACACTTTTCCCTAGGCCAAAGATCAAAGCCTAAGGGAACCACCTGTCCTCCGGTACCAAATTTCAACAAATCCCTCAAGTTCATTATGGTTTCTACTAACCATTGGTTTCCAACTCACCATCATGTAATCCATATTGGCAATCTAGAATGCAAATCAAGTGGTAAGGCTTTGTTCTATGGCAATTTTTCTAAAATCATACATATTTAAACTAAATGAATGTATAAATTGTATAAAGATTTTTCAAGAATCATTGCATCCAATTTGAATCAACAAACCAAACCAATTTTGAGGTTCATCATCAAGATGAATTGTGAAGAGATTCATCATCAGAATTTATTAATATGAATTAGAAACCAATCACTTGAAATTAGTTTTCAAGGTCAGCTTTCCTTTATAAGTTAATTTTAATTAGAGCCCACTTATATTTTAGAATAAGTTGAATTAGCCTATTATGTCTCAATCAAATAGTTCAATTAAGCTTCCCCACAAGGAGGTGACAAATAGCAATGTCACGTGAATACCTCATTAAGAAGCTATGGAGTGGCACCTAGGGAACTAACAACCCGCATACTTGGTAATATGTTGGGCAGATGGTTCATGCAAATGCTTTGATGATGGTTTTCTGGGAGGTAAGCGTCTGATTCCATCGTTTGACAGCGTCTCCTATGTTCAATACCCTTAGTGTTGGTACTAGCCATGACGACATGGCAATTATGGAAGGGACGGTGGAGTTAGATAAGAAAGGTGACAAGAAGGGACAAGCGTGGGATTGGGAAATGTACGTCGCTTTGGAATTACTTCCTCTTTGGCAACCTGTTTTTATGGTCTAAGCAGTTGGGTAATAGTTTAGAGGGTAACAAAAGTGATTTTGTTGCATTGCTTTATAACCAAGCTACAAAGAGGTTGCAATTGAAGATCTAAGCTTGAGAGGGGTTGCTTTATTATTGAAGGAGAATTCTCAGCTGCACTTCCACGATAAATCTCACACCTTCGACAAGACATAACAGTGAATAGATTTGTTGGGGTAATCCTTGGACATAGATTTTAAAGCTTTCTCGGCTTCAACTTGGTTTTGAAAGCTTGGGTCAGCTTTAGATTTCCACTCTTCTTCCCTCATATAAGTACTAACAATGTTTTACCACCTTGGTTTTCTTTTGGTGTTTAGAGGTTACTGGATTAGTAGTGATAGAGTCCAAGTTAGAAAACTTGTTGGTTAGTTTTTTCTCGTTAAATTTTGTCCTCGAAACATTAGTTGGTCTGTTGGAAGTCCTTATTTTCTTCGTGTCTAAGTGGAAGAACACCTAGGTCTCTCTTCTGAGATACCCTGTTGGTATCATTGTTTCTAGTTGTTTTACAAGAGAGAATCTGTTTTCTCATCTCAAGGAACTTCTATAGGAGTGGTGGCTTTCTGTGTGGATTAATGGGAAACCTTGCATTCCTCTGACACCCTGTGTAAGGACCTGCGGTCCTTGACACGACCACCGTGAAGTGCGACGAGTTTTGGTAAGCGAACGAGCGAGTAGCTTGAACCAAGTGAGGGAAGTGACATGGTAAAAATGCGCACAAGGGGTGGAGCGATGGCTTGTTTATAGTGTGGGAGCGGTTGACATAACCCACAGGCCGACCTTACATACTATGGCAATTCGGGCAAAGATTGTTGGCCAGCCAACAATGGACAAGGCGAACGGGCGTGTGTAAGGGCGTTTGGCACATAATGGACGAGTCGGCTTGGGCAACTCGACTTGCCCCACCATTCGTATAAATATGACAAGGCGTTGGAGCATTTGACAACACAACTCGGACGTGATCATTCGGTGAGCAAAGAGAAGTGCGAGGTAGTGTTAAAGCCACAGCAAGGAGGCGCAGCTCTTATGCGCCCGTCCTTGGGCAAGGCCGCACGGTGATAACGCACAGGTCTCGGTTATCGGGTGAGGGCGGGGGTGAAGGCACCTGTCGTTCGGTGAAGAAGCGCGAGTGGTGACTCGGGTAGGTTGCCCACCCGTCGTGTAAGAAAAAACGTGAAGGTATCTTGAGTGACTCAGGTAGGTCGCCCGCCCGCCGTGTGAAGGTGTCTCGGGTGACTCGGGTAGGTCACCCGCCCGTCGTGCAAAAGGAAATGCAGGGTGACTCAGGTGAGGTCGCCCGCCCGTCGTGCAACGGTAAACGAAGTTCGGTTGAGGAGTGCGGTTGGCAGCTCATGTGAGGGCGCGCCCGCCGAGCTCGGGTAAGGAACTCAGTTGGCACACGGAGGTGTTGCCTTTGTAAAATTGGCTAACTATGAAACTTGGTGTTTCCCAAGTATACTTGTAAACTTTGTAAAGTTGAATAATATATTGAATTCCTGCAGACTCATTGTTCAGGGAGTTGCCCCTCCCTTTATACTGTGCAATTGTGTTCTTCATGTATAATTGTTGATGATAATGAATGTGTATGGGTGTTCATTGGTATAAAGGAAACATAATAATACTTGTTTAGAGAGTTTTCGGCGAAATCACATAGAAAATAATTTGTCGACGCGTTTCGAACCAACCAGTGTGGTTCATCGTCAGG
>APFE030350422.1:56519-81329 GCA_000404065.3 Pinus taeda
AATAGCTTTATTAAGATGAAAAGTAGCAAGAGGATTACAACCATATGTTCTAACCCAACATCATCCTCCAGCTAGAAAGCCCTTCTTCACCTCAAGCAAAGCTTAGATTACCCAACACTATGAATGTACACCGGAAAACCAACAACACTTCTCTATAAGATACAAAATTCCATCCCCTGGATCTCTGTGATGAGGGATCCATATATAGATGATTATAGGGAGGTGAGTCATCTTCTAGGATCTTGATTAGTGTCCTCTCTCTGATAGCTCCTGCTTCCCCTTGGACAATGATGATCTCTTACTCATCCCTAGTCGAAAATAGAGAGGCAAGTGTCAGAGGGAAGCTTCTGGAAGATTCCATGATCTTCCACCTCGCATTTTTGTCCCTGCCATTTGTCCATTCCCGACCATCGCACCCTACAGAGGAGAAAATCAATATGCATCGCACCTTGTACATTGGGAAGGTGATATGCATCGCACCCTCTACATTGAGCTTTCAGTATGGTCCAGTTTTGACCATTTATGAGCAGTTTTCAGTGGATAACTTCTACGAGATGATGTAATCAGTTGACCTTGTTCCTTTAGGCAGTGAAGCAACACTTTTAGGGACTTAGGAGCCCTCAGTTTATGGACATTTATGATTGGGGTTGAAGTGCCCAAAAATGTCTATAACAGTAATGGAAGCAATATCGTAGATAGCAGATTGGTTTGCCTCATCGGATGTCACTTTCCTGAGGGTGTTCGACAAACAAAAGTCTTTGCATCTTTTACTGAGGTATGTCACCAATAAGCTATTCATGCAAGAAGTTGCCTATCATCTCTCCACAGGGTTGTCAGCAACTTTGCACAGGAAGAAGAAAACACCTTAGCTAGCTCTTCCTATGAAAATCAGATTTTACAAGATCAAGAACCTGAAAGTTGTGGATACTGAAGGGAAATTGATAGAGAAATTTGCATTCGGTACTTGCGATTTCAATCCATACGATCCGAGGAATATTTGCAAAGACCACTATGCGAGAATCCATTTTCAATGGCTAAGCGAGACCTTTCATTGATTGGAGGAGGATCAATGGAGGAATTGTTACAATGCCTCCAAGTCCCATGAGCCTATCAATTTTGCAGGAATTTCATAGGTTTTTCCATGATAGGAAGGCACTCCAGAGGCAACATCAGCGGAAACATGCAACCTAGTGCACGAGAAAGGAAAGAGGAAGGTTGTGTATAGTCTAGGGGGAGAGAGAAGCCACAAGATGAAAGAAAATCTAGTCATTATGAGAGTGGCTATAATAGAGAAGAAAAAGATGAAACATAGGGTGCAAGAAGCAGAATGGAAGCAGAAGGAAGAACAAGAGAAAAAGAGATTGAAGGAAGAAGGGAAAAATAAAGAGGAAGAGGAAAGGTGAAAGGAAATATAAGAAGAAACAATGTGAATATAAGCTAAAGAGCTAGAACAAAACTCACAATCATAGGAGGAGAGAAAAAAATGAAGTACAAAGACATCGCTCAAGAAATCGAGGAGTTGATCAAAATTCAAGACACAGAGGAACCAATGTTGTAGAACCAAGATGTCAACCTAATTCCAAATACACAAAAAGTCAACATTTAATCTCCCCATCCTCTAGCAGAGCAAGCTCTAAGCGCGGAAGAGGAATTTGTTCCTCTTGACGATGGTCCAATTATGGATATATACAATATGAATTAGGATGAGCTTAAGAAAAAGATTGTACAGGAAAGGAAGAAATGTTTTCTGGA
Source organism: Pinus taeda (assembly GCA_000404065.3). NCBI lineage: Eukaryota > Viridiplantae > Streptophyta > Pinopsida > Pinales > Pinaceae > Pinus > Pinus taeda. The sequence continues at coordinate 58,272 of APFE030350422.1, forward strand.
AGACCTCACATCTCTTGCATTCATCATAGAAAGGGTGATCATGACAAACACCAGGGGAAATCCAAGTGCCATTACCGCAACCAACTTGGCCTTCACAGGTGCTTCAAAGTCAAATATAGGTTATTTGTTGGCCGAGAACAAGTAATTAACAAAGAACTTGTAGGTTGTTAAGCAAGAGTTTGAACAAATCCAAGCATAAGTACAAAAATGTAGCTTCCGCATAGGTCCATATGGAAGAATTGATGGCAATGATACTCGGTGAAGTATCGACACTTGGAGAGACCGTGCAGAGTCTTTATGAGGAGCTTGTTACCGCGCATAAGGCAACCATACATTTGCATGAATTGCAGTAAAAGTGTAAATATTTTGTCAAAACTCTAAAGAATATACAACTTGCCACCACCGATGTGCATGAATGGTCAATGCAATACAAAGGGGCATCGCTTGAGTTGGGGGAGAAAACAAGGCAAGAGGCAGATTTGTATAAGACAAAGGTTCATATGCTTATCCAGGATGAAAAACAACTCACCTCATTCATTTCCAACATTGAAGCCTCCTATTAAAGGTTAAACAATAACCTGGACTTCTTGGTGAAATATCACAAGGTCCCATCAGTCGGTTCACTCACAGAGATCAAGCGCAGGAATCAATTTAGGCATGAGATTGAAGAATACTTGGAACAATGGAGACAGGTAAACATCAAGGAAGACCTTGAAGTAAACATACAGAACATGCACAAGTACATTGGTGGCCCTGTCCAAATCAACACGATGTTGCTCCTAGTTAAGAAGGAAATGCAAATCAGTTCCACGTCATTGTACCCGGATGCCATGGAGGCTAGAGTCCACTTGGGGATTGAATTGCATAATACCAAGCTTGCCACTTCTATGGAACCAAGAAACATCAAGCGGAAGTTGTTGAGATGGAGTTTCCCTCAACTCAAGCTTAACTACTTTGTCTTATTAGGATGTCTAGTTGGCTCTACCCAATTTTGTCTTATATGGGTATGAGTAAATTGTAATATTATTTTGTAAATAATTCGTAAGTGAAATTCCAAGTGTCAATATTGTAATGTGAAGAGTCACAATGTAATGAATGTAATGAGTCATTTTGTAAAGAAGTTGAAAATTCATGAGGGAAGTCTAAGAGTCACAAAGGGGAGTTGAAGAGTCACCTCCTCTTGTTATAAATATACTCTCATAACTCATGTAAAGGGCTTTTGGGGAGCCAAGATTTTGGCTAGGCTTAGGCTTAAAATCAAGAGCTTGGGAGGCTTCTCCATAGCATATAGGGAGTATCTTTCTTTGGAGGAGCAGGTGTTGACTTCATGTTCCACTATTGGGTCTAGTGGTCTATCAATGGTATATGTATGAATGAAACTTTCACTTAATAAAAGCTCAAAGTCGTCATGTTTTCATGCATACATTGTGAATATAGTAGGATTATTCTTGTTATGTTTGAAATGTATGTTATTTTACTTGTGCTTATACTTATGAGCTATTTCGCTTGCATTGGTAAAAATCTTGTTGAAGGCATTCCATTGTTTAATTCCATCACTGTTAACTTGTGAACTATTTCATAGATTAGGTTGTGATGTCTTTATGCTCGTGTGTTTCTTTCAAGCTGTGTACTATTACGAGTTTCTGAGGGACTCACCCATTTTAACTTCATGTGGAAGAACCTCCATGCATTGCACTTTAATTTCCATAGAGTCACACACTTGTTCCAACCAAAATCATCGTACATCACTCTATGCATTATTTCAGCGAAGGCACATCATTAAAACCCACTGCATTGACAACTGGGCCGTATTCCGGATGGGAATCCTACACCAAATGGTGTAAGGTCTAGTTGGTACTTCATATCGGGGAGATCCCCTGAATGTTGGTGGGTACAACACTATCAGCAAACCCCTAAGGACCATGTCACATGGCATGGTCATATGAAAAATTGGGTATGCCCTAGGGGTTACTATGGTCACGATATAGGCGCTAAATAATGTCACATGGAAGGTTCTACATAAACAAAAAAAACCCAAACATTTGTCGAACCAAGTTTTTAATCTACATCAACTCTAATCTAATATACATATATGTGTGTTAGTGCAATGCTAAAGTGTCAAAATTCAATAATCGATCGATCAATTGGGTTTGCAGTGCATGGTGAAGCCTAAAGGAGTATCAATTTGTTTCATTTGCAGTGTATGGTGAGGCCCTAAAGGCATACCAATTTGTTTGGATTACATAGCATGGTGAAGCTTGAAAGTGTATCAATATACTTATTTTATAGTGCACAGACACACCTGAAGGTTGTGTTTGATCTGAGACAAACATGGCATAACTCAAGTGCATGGTTAGGCTCGAAGGCTCTGTCTTGTTTGAGACATACATGGTGTAACTCAAGGTAAAAGGTGTATTGAATTCATTGTTCTGAGACATATATGAAGAAGACCGAAGGCGTATTGGTTTTGGTTATGATAAGTTTTATATGGTGAAGCCTGAAGGAGTGTTGCTTTTGTTTTGTATGGTAAATCCCAAAGGCATATTGGTTCCATTATGATGAGACATATACGGATAATCCCAAAGGAATATTGGTTTTGGTTATTCCAAGATATATAAAGTGAAGCTTGAAGGTGTATTGGTTGGCATGATGTATTGATAGTGAGATTGTTGTGTTGGCATTGATATCAACTCTTGAGGTCATGCACTTATGTCAACCTTATGTTGATGTAGATTGATGGACCATGGTGTGTGTTGGTATATGTTGGCATCGATGGAGCTTGATGGTAGCATGTTGGTCATGAAGGAGTTGGCATGTGTTGGAATGTACACTTATGAGCATTTCATGATGATTATTGATGCTACTACAGGTAGATGATGTTGCTACAGTTGATCATACATATCTACATGTGTCAGAGATGGTTGATGGCACATTAGTTGAGTTGTCAAATAGGAATTCATGCTTATGATTCATGAAGATGACTTGTTGCAGTGTGATTGCTTCATGATGATGATGCTAATGTTGCACTGGTGCTACAAATATGTTTTCAAGTCTGATAGAGGTGTTGCAACTTGTGGTGAATATTGATGGATAATGCAGGACTTGTTGGCACACTTGCCAACCTTGTTTTTTGGCCCTTCTAGGTCAACTTGGAAGTGACAATTGGGAGGCATGTTTCATCTACTTGTAGATGTGTCAGAGGTCATGTCAGAGGTCTAGAGGCTAGTACATATGCAAGGGAAGGTGATCCAACATGTGGCAGAGGTTTTAGACGAAAGAAATGATGTTTTTACTGAGCCTATGCCCCAGTCACATGCACAGAGGCCTATGGGAGTGGTTGGAATGTTCCATTCGCATGGAGGGAAGCTTATGGAAGGAGTTCTAGCCCCATTCAATTTAAGACAATTTCAAGGGTGCGATTGAGGGTTTTCACAACATTTACTCCGAATTCCTCATGCTATTCGAAAGGAAATTAGCTTGGAAATTCCCAAAGGATTTAATAATTGTTTGAGAAGGTCAAAAATTGTTTGAAAATGTCCCCTCATAATTTTAATGCATTTAGTGCACTAGTAGTGACATTCGTGCATTGATTTGGTCCAATTTGTGCACCTTTGATCCTAGCCCCAAGCTTAATTTAGCCCTAAATGTTTTATATACTTGTTCTTGGAACCATGTGAGGGCTGATTGAGTTGTTGATGGTAGTATATGAGTGAGAAGGTTGCAGAGAGGTAGCATATGCTTCAGGTATAGTGGAGAGCATAGATGCTTCAGTCTATGAGTGTTATTGACTGAATAGTGAGCAAATTTGAAGCATGTTTCAGGATAGATAAAAATTTGATGCTGTTGGAGTAGAGATTATTTGAGAAAGTGTTTTTGTATGCTGTTGAACCATATGTTGGTGATCCTCTCACATTTGATTTGTAGGAGCCGTTGATGCATGTAGCACATAACCATGTGTCTTATGTTGTTATTTGTATTATGAAACATCTTGTTGTTGTGAGGATTTGATTATATTTAGTTTTTATGTGGTCACGATTTACTTGTTTACCTTATATTTGATGATGAGATCTTGCTGCTGAAAGCATGTATGCAGAGCTGACTTTTGGTTGATCATAGTATGTTGGGATCCAATTTGAAAAAACATGAAAGGAGGTCCACATAGTGGTGAAGGAGTAGTGACTTCATGAGAGAGGAGAATGGATAACGAAGCTTTAGCGAAAGGAACAAGTTTCTCAATCTAATGGTAGTTGGGTGAGAATTGACTGATTGTGGTGGCCTTCAATGGATGGTAGCATGTAGAGAAAAAAATCTTTCGAGTTGATCAGTAGTACCGAGTCTCCTAGCTGATCGGTGTTGGCATTTATATATGAGGTCGAGTCTCCATGCTGATGGGAGTCAAAAAGCTATGTAAAAGACTAATTGCTTGACTAATAGAATATCAAAGCAGAGCAACAACAACAAGGGTGGTTTTTTACCTGGTGAAGGGCTTTCCACCAAACATCTTGTGTCTTATGTGTGTGATGTGATTGTGTGCATTGTTTATGGTTTATATTGCTACTTATGGTTTTCTGTTATGCTTATGTGATGCACATGCTTAATGAATTACTGCTAACATATGTGTGATTCAGTAATTGAAGTAATTAAAGGTAAAAATCTTATATATATCACACTATTGATTCACTCCCTCCCCTCTCAGTAGCGCTCAAAGGTTTCCAACAATTGGTATCAGAGCAAATTTCCAACACTGTTTTGTATGGTAAAGCCTAAAATCATATTGGTTTCGGTTGTGCTAAGATATATACTATGAAGCTAAAAGGCATGTTGGTTCTATTTTAATATGGTAAAGCTTGAAGGCATATTGGTTCCAATTGTGTCGAGACATATATGATGAAGCCCAAACATGTATTAACTCTATATTATGCATGGAAAGCTCAAAGGCACACTGATTCCGATTGTACAACGACTCTTGGCTCAACCCGAAGGCGTATTGGTTATGTATACAGGGTGGCTCTTAGTGCAGGTCTTAAGACACATTGAGCTCTGTCTGGTCCAAAACATATATGCCATGGTTTAGTGGTTAAGCTTGATGGTGTATTTGGTTCCATTACAAGTTCAAGTATGGTCTAAGACATATATAGTGTATGGTTAAGCCCCAAAGGCATATATTTTGTTTTATTATTGTGGCACCGCTCTATGGTTAGGCCCGAAGGCTGAATTGGCTCTGTCATGAATGAATGGTGTGATAAATATATTCCTAATGTTTGACATAAAATAATAACAAAATATTCGAATTGGTATTGAATTTGTTTGGTTCATGAGAGGTCACATGTTCGAGTTCAGTGGGGATTACCGAAATTTATTTTTTCCCTCATGAGTGCATTCTATCAAACATTTTGACAGACTAAAGAAGTGAATTTGTAGAAAAGGTGCATTTTGTAGGAGATAGACCAAAAAGTGCAATTTGAAGAACGATTAATGTTTATAATGTTTTAAGGGTTAATTTGAGGGGCAAATTTTCAAAAAGGGGGAATGACTTGAATTTTTTGTGACCTATATAGGGGACATGGAAAGTCATGAAGATAGGGTTTCCAATTCAAGAAGTTGTATTTATTTCATTATGTTTAGGTCCATATGAGTAGGTTTAGTGTTATTGTTGATGTTTGAATAACTAGTTGAAATTTTGTTGATATGATCAAATCTAGAAGAGATTTATTATGTTGAGATCGTGGATCCAATTTCAAATATCATTAAAAGTGGACCATTACAATTTGGAGAATGAGTTGGGTGCCTCCATTAAGGTTGGTGCCTCAATCTGGTGGGAGCCTACTTCAAGTTGGTGTTTGCATATTTTTGATGTTGGTGCCTCAATTAGGTTGTATCCTACAATAGGTTGGTGCTTGAAAATCTATTTTGGGGGTTGGTGCCCGCAAATCTATTTTGGCGGTTATTGCCTCCAATGAGTTAGTGTTTGCAAACTGATGTAATCAAATATTAATGCAGATAAAAATATTTGTGGTTTCTCCCGCAAGGGTTTCCATGTACATATGGTGTTTTCATGTGTTGATGTGATGATGATGTTTATTTATTCTCTTAGCTATAATCAAATTGTAAAATCATTTAATTTGGTATAATTTGTTGCTATACAGATTCACCCCTACTCTCATTGTAATCATTATTCTAACAATTTGTAAAGAAACACCAACACACGTACCTTGAGGTTTAGGAATGGTTTTCTCACTCCAAAGATCATTACAGAGCAACTATATTATATCAATAGAAAGGTATCTTCAACACCTCAAATGGACCTTTGAAAATATTTTATTTCATCACCTAGAGCAAAAGTTATCAACAATATTGTAGCAAGAGGTCCATTGCCAAAAAAAATTAAAAAGTAAGCCGTGGTTTTGGGTTCCCCACAAACCCATGGTTATGGATAAACCATGCAAAACCCTTCTCAAAGTTTGCCATTACCAACTAGGTTATGGGTCATATCCAAGTCCATTGTTATGATTTAACCACACAAAACCCTTCTCTTCACTTGCACTTGGCACATTGTAATCATGATGGTTAAGGTCATCCACAAAACCATGGTTATGGATTAACGACACAAAACCCTTCTCTTCATTGGCTCATGGCATATTGTAGTCATGATGGTATATTAAGCATAATAGGGTCCCTCTTTTTTTTTTATCATTTTCAATTATGGGGATCATCATTTTCTAAGGGGAGAGGGATGATTCAAATATTAGGGGGTTTGTAGTCTAAGTTCAAATGTATAAGTCATAAAGTCATATTTTATGTAAAATAGATCTTAATAGAAATGCAACTAACAGAGTAAACCCTAGTTAATGTTGACTTCATAAAAAAGATACCTTCTAAGAAGGAAAAGAGAGTGAAGGTCGAGAAGGAGAGGTCCTAAAATGGGCCTCATTTCATTTGATGGTTCTTATTAACGGAATTCTTCTTCATCTCTAATAATCTCACTCGCTCTCTTCATATTTTTCTGATGTTTTCAGTTCTTTTATCTTTCATGACTGTTCTCATGATAAATTTTATGGCATATTTGTGTGCTTTCTCTCCTCCTCTCTGAACATTCTAGCCTCCTGGATGTTAGCCCCTAATGTTTGGATCAAGTTATATTGGTGAGGGTGCATAACGAACTCCTTAATTTTTTCCTTGTTTTGTGCAACATTCAACTAATTTAACAAGTCAAATGACTAATTAACCATCTAATTAATGCCTTAATTTTATCCGTTGATCAATCAATTGTCAATTATCAACTAGATATCTCTAGAAAAAATTATGTTAATTGAGCTCTACCTAAGGGTTGTCTATTCAAACTACAAAATCAATAAATGGATTCTACAAATTCACCAAATATTGCTCCATTATCCATGTCTTTTAAAATATGTTGGAACAATAGGCTTTCTGGGTTCATGATGTTTATTTTTCAAATACAATAGATGCAAGTACTTTATTTTTGAACTTATGATAATTAATTCCAATGATATTCATGTTGTTTATGACAATATATATACCATTAAGTAATTATACTTAAAAAATTCAACCAAATAGATAATAAAACAATAGAGATCACAGTGCATAAGAAGACAAGAAGATTTTACTGTGGGAAAAATCCAACCAACCGTTTCCTTAGAAAATCAATGAAACAAGAGATACATCGAATTCAAAGCTATGGACAAGCTAACCAGTAAGAGCATCCACCAAGTGACTAAGTTATCCCTCTTAAAAGTGTTTGTAATATCAGAGATAGCACAAAGAATTGAGCTCCCTTTTTGGATGCAGATGAACGACATGGAATTTTGTCCAATAACACAAAGATAAATCACAGATGATCTTGTCTTTTCCACAAAGAAGTACCTCAGGGATCTTGACCATATACACAAAAAATATCCTAAGGTATCTCGACCCTAAACACATAAAAATAGCCTCGGGGATATCAACCCTAAGCACATAATTGTCCTCAATAATCTTGGCCCTTAAACACAAAGAATGCTGCCACAAATTTCAGATTTATGTCATTGAATTTATGCCTCAGACTTGTGTACCAAATCATAGATTGTTCTTCTTGATCCATATAATATAAACCTTAGAAACTAGTGCAAGATTCGTCCTTCCTTTATTGCTAGAGTGAGCAAGTATTCTTCTATAGATATTTGTGCTTATGTTCTACGTAACCTTCACTTGAACATAGATAAGATATGTGTGATCAAAGTTCCTTTGGGGGAGATTGTACATGCCTATTTATAGTCTTCTTCTCAAGTGAATGGGTGTGTCTCGTGGGTAGGACGACTTGACACAAGGAGGGCCGACTTGGTCAGTTGAGTTGGCAAATACAACAATTTTAATTTTAATTTTTCCCGCTCTTTAGGAACATACAAATAAATAATTTATTTTAAATGTAACAAAAAAATATATATATATCTTTTTCTTGCAAACATGAAGAACATGCTTCATATGAATTTTATTTTACAAATACAATTTTTATTTCATCTTTTGCCAATACAAAAGATCACTATGAAGATCGACCATAGCTACAAAGATTCAACACTCCCTCTTAGCTAGGGAGGTATTCATAATGACTATCCAGATGTTCTCTGTATACATGATCTCTCTAAGGAAAGGTTCAATTCATTTATAGCATCATCATCATTATGTATTATTGTCACTCCTAGAGACAGTCTCTGGGTTGAGAGGAGACTAGTGCCTTGGGGTAGTACAAAAGGAAGTGGCCTCCTTTAATGTTGAATTCGACAGAGTGTTGCAAGCTAGGTTGCCTAACTGTTGGGGAGTTTGTGGGGAGTTTCTTTCTCAAGAACAATACAATCAGAGGCTTGTAGAAGCTAAAAGTAAGCCAAGTTTGTTCCACGAGAAAATCACGACTCTCAAAGGTAAAATAATAGTGAACTTTGTGAAGTAGGAATTCCAATTACTTGGGATGGTTAGAAGTCTCTTTCATCACAGGTTGGATTAATCTGGTATAATTGATTTAAAGGTCAATTATCAACGGTTCAGCTCCGCTCCTCACCCACCTCTACAGTTGTACTCAGATAGTTTGTGGATTAACTAAAATGTAACCAGTTAAGTACAACTATGTAGTCAGACATGCTGAAGTTTTGAGGTGCTTAGTCATCATGAACTAAATCAAGAAAATAATATTTTGTAATGACCTCTCTTTCTCATAAGGCATATATGAACAATTTTGAAATAGGAAAGCAAGGTTCAACATTTTTGAAAATAACTCTTTTCTGGTTTCATGAAGACAATGTTATGAATCTTGATGTATGTATGTTTCTCATAAAATTAATGTGAGATTTTTGGTGATTCTAGCTTATTGGATTGTAGTATGTTCATCTCCCTTTTTGTTTTATATATATGTTGAATATTCTTCTCAGATTTCATGTCATGTAGCTGCCATATATATTTCTCATAAGATGCATATTTATTTAGATGAAGTTATTGATGGATAATGCCTGTATGAATATGGAAATCAAGTCTTTAAAAGCGCTCCGTGTATCTTAACATTCCATGAACATTTACTTTCTCGTTTCTCTCTAAATCTAGATATATGGAATTCTTAAGGTTTAAGCTACGTATGATGGATTTCTCATATACTTTCTTATACAATTACATCTGTCTTAACAACTGATTTCCTGCAAGCTCTCAATTTGGATTGGCCACCACCGATTGATGATTAAATTCCTGTGTATTCTTGTGTATGTGATGGTTCACAAATTGTATCCTTATGAATGGTTTTAAATCAATTTTATTTAATTTACATGAAAAAACTATGGTGCTACAAGTACTTAAGACAAATTTGACAACACTAGTTTGGATGTCCTATGCATTGGTCTCTTATCAACCTAGAGGTTGTCTCTAGGTTTGACAACATGTACCATAACCAAGGTTAGTTATTCCTAACCAATGGTACTCACTAGTCACCGTGATCTGGTATGTTCCTTACCTCATGATACTCCGATTAGTTCAGAGGTCCCATCACCCATGGTCAAAACCTAGGGAAACTCATGTACCAAATCCAAAGGGGCCTCATTCGAGGCCATGATGCATAAGAGGTACCCACTCCATGAGTATCCATGTCTCAAAGACCATTCTCTCTAGAATGTTCATCCCTCATGCTATCACATCAATGCTCCCTCTCACTAATAGAGGGATTAAGGAAAGTTCAAGATTAAGATAAGTATCATCATCAATATCAGAATCACCAACATCAACATAATCACGGTTCACCATCAAACAACTATAGACATATTCTAGGTGAAACACCAAAGGTCTCTTCAATGATAAACAAGCTCTCTCTAGAAAGATATCCAACCATGATGTTGGGAGGCTCATGCTAACTCTAGAAATATACTTTAGTGGCCTCTAGGACTATTCTCCAACCAATGTCTAACTGACACAAGGAGAATATCCTCTGTCAGACCATTTTTCAAACCAAGGTCAAAGTTATAAAGGGATAATTCATTCTCCAACCAAGGTCAGGGTGACATAGGAAGAATGTCAGTATGTTGAACCATTATTCAATCAAGGTCTATGTACTTAACACATGGATAAACTTCCTAATTAGGTCACAGTACATGACACATGTCAATCCATGATGTTATCTAATATATCAAATTATTCTCCAACTAAGGTCATAATGACACACATAGAACTTCTCCCAACCAATGTCATAATTAGTTGTAGGGCCAAATTAGCTGATGTAAATGTTAACACTAGTTAATTATGAAAATGCTAAAGTTGAGGATGAAGACATGCCTATATGGATCCTGATGTTTGAGAAGGATATATTTCTTAGGAATCCTATGAAAGGGATTGGGAATTCCTCCAAGCTTCCCTGAATTTAATGCCCAGGCCCCTTTGATGTGTTGGTTGAGCTACGAACTGCCCCATGCAATTATGAGGAGTGGGGAAAGCGGTACTAGAACCACCCATGTATGGGTCGTATACCTCATGAAAACCTTGATTGAATCCTAATATAGCTCAAAATTCCACTCCCTTGGGTTCATTAGGGAAGAACATCATACTGCAAAATTGAGATGCAGAAATTGGTCCATGGAAGCTTCATAAAAACACATGTTTTGCACCTTCAACATTACTTAGACACTAGCAGAGAACGTTTTTATGCATAAAAACAATCTATATGGCTTGATAGGGTGAGTTGAAGGGCTCAACAACCCTCCAATTACATTGTAAAAGAGAGTTGAAGCATTAGTGCAAAGGGATAAGAGTAAATAGGGTCAAAGTTGATCACTTTTCAAGGATAAATATGAAAGGACCATATAAAACATGATAAAAAAAGTGTCTAGGTTAAACGGTTCACTACTTTAATATATCTATGAAAGAAATTTCCTCCATGAAACAAGAGGAGGAAAGTTTATTTTAAAAAAGTGCTACGAAAATACAAACTTGTGGAATTCCTTACAATAAGCCACAATCATTGTGTGCCTTGACAATGAGTTGTGGTGAGAGAGAACACAAACCAAAGATTATGGAGGAGTGATGACTATAACATGACAATATAATAAAAATAATTAATTTTCTTCCCCCCCCCCCCCCCACAACAAATCATTTCTCTTTGTTTATTAATGCATTTGAGTTTGTTTTTTCATGTTAATGCTAACAAGTGTTGTAGGAAGATGGATTTGGTGAATTGTTGTTTGTGTGCAAGGAATTGATGTAGGGACATCTACACCTCTTCATAGAAGGTGCACTATAATTATTCTTCTAGCTTATTCTTTATTTTCACGTGTATGAGAGTGAGTAAATAGATTGGGAATATTACTATCTATGAAATGCCCTTAGAAGGCCCATGGGTAAAAGTATCTTACTATTGGAGGAGAAATTTTTGTTAACAGAATTGGTGATTCTGTTGGGGAGATCCTAGTGAGTCATTTTTAACAATAATTTTATGATAATCTAGTAGATTTTGTTTACTTTTCTTAGCTTAGTATGGTGATTAGGAGTATTTGGAAACTTTGTTTCAGAAGCCCTTTCGCCTGAAAAATTTAGACTTGGGTTAAAAACCCTTTCATTTCTCATATGAATGATAAATAGAACTTTGTTACAAATAAAAATAATTTTGTTTGCTCTTTGATGGAGTTTTTTTAACTCTTTCAACTCTTTGTTAGCTATTTGAAAGATCATTGAAGCTCTCAACCAAGGGTTTTGATAAGGTTCCTCCTAAAATTTGTCCAATTTTCTTGCATGCATTTATGTCTACTTGTGGTTTATCTCTATATCTACTTTCCTTTGCCTTCTTTTCTATCAAAAATGTTAGATATACCTCCAATAAGTGGATTTTTCTTCCTTAGGGTTTTTAATCCTCTTGGGTTTGATTCTTGACAGAGACATTGACGGTTAGATATATCTCTACCACCATTGTCTTGTAACCCTTCACCTTTATATCTAATTGAAAGTGTGAGTTAATCATTGAATAATTTCTTTAAATGCATGCTTGCTTGTAATTAGGGTTTTGGTTTTGAGTGTGTGCATGTTAGTGTTTCCTTTGTTTCCCTTTTTCTTGCATTTTTTTTTTTTTTTAGATCCATGCTGCATGTTAAAGTGATAAAAGAGAGGGTTGTAAGGATTATCTTCATATTGCATTTTAAAATATCTAGCATTCTCATAACTAGATTTCATCAAAATACAAAAAAAGAGTTGCATAAGAATTCTTTGCACATCTTTCTTTTAAACGAGTTATAACACCATCAAACTTGCATGCCATTTACCATTGACAATAAATAACAACCATTAAAATTAACATTTAATAAAATAAATTCGACATATTTTCTTTTCTCTGGTTGCACATCAACATTAGCTTAGGATTTTAGGGCCTTGGAATAGGCTGATGGGGCAAACTCCCCAAGGCTTCCAAAAAAAACATTGGAATCTTGAGTTAGGTAGTGGAAATACATTTGTAGTTACACATTGCTTGGGAAACCATTCTGACACAAGGGTTAATCATGAGGTCACATCAGGGCCAATGAAGTGATCTACCCTTCTTCACATGGTCTTGGTGTCACAGTCTACATGTACTCAAGGGGTATCCTTAGGGAGGCTTTGTGCTAGATACCTTGCTTTTACACGTGGATCTGACTGACGACTATTCCCCCATGTCGGGTGGATGTACGTGGTAACCATAGTGGCCATCATATGAGGGAGCTTACACAGGTAATGGTGAGGGGGGTATCCTTACTGTACTTGGGGTAGACATTGTTCAATACTCACTTAAGATCTCCTCAAGGTTTCCTGTGCATAATTAAGGGTACTCACACCATGAGTTGAGACATTAAGTAAGAGGCCAACATAACTATCACAACCATATCTTCACAACTAACTTGGGCCATGATCAACCAAGCTTTAGTTGTGGGAAGATCCCTTTGATCTCTATGTGGCCTTATGTTGTTTGGTCATGTCTAGTGGCCTTATTATATTTATCTTAAGCTTTTGTATACATATTTTTCCACCACCATGGTTGCGTGTCGCTTACATCATTCTTATCGTCTTGAGTGCCTTCTCCCTATGAAGAGGGTCCAATTTTCCATAGAAATAGACTTAACCCTTCCACTATCATAGGAACACCTACTTCAAGGGCCACTTTGGATGATTCTCAAGGGGTTAAACCTCTAGTTTGCGAAGTGGTTGATGAAGGTAAGCCACCTCATCCTCGTTCCTCTGTTACTCACATCTTATCACCCTTCTCCCTAGGTGGGGGTGTAGACTTGTTTGGATTTTTTCACTTACATAGTCTTTACCCAGTGTCTATCACAAATAATATCGCTTCCATAGAAAAACCTAATGTATCCACACCTATTGTCACTGGTGATCTCCCTTAGACTACTTTTATACCCTCTTCCATGGAAAGATGTTCTGTACACACTACCTCCACTAAGATTTTCTTCTCTTTCTATAATAATATTTTGGATCCCATTTCTGTATGTTTACTACATCCACTTTAGGTACCTCCACATCATCGACCATGCCTTATTCATTTTTTTTGGTGGAGGATCTAGTTCAAATATGAGTTCCATTCCCACATGACATGTAGTAGGTTCAAACTCCATGTTCACATATTCATCTATAAGGCCCACTGTTGGTATTGGTATATCTGTAGGTATTTATTTCATACCCAATGTTAGATTTTCATTTGGTTGGAATAATCATACTAAGTCCATGGCATTCCCTAGCATAGTCGGGGGCACATACATTTTCAGTGGATTAAGATTTCCTAGGGGTAGTCAATCGTTAAGGGGGTCCATTTTTATAGGAACATCTTGTTTCCTTGGAATAGCCAAGGGGCTGGGAGCACTATCCCTAATACCACGTTTAATCCTTTGGGTGCCAACCCTTTTGGTCCAGGAGCATCTCCTATTGGCACACCCTTTGGTCTTGGAGGTTAATAACCTTTCAATGATCCTTTTGTTCCTAGGGGAATTCCCCTTGGGGGCACTAACATTCATGATGTATACATGGGTGCTACAACTCACCCGTCTAGTCAACCCACTTCCTTGACTAAACCCACTTCTAGAAACCATGCTAGAAATGCATCCCTAGTGAGCCACTTGCCCCATTGAAGGAGTTGGTCTCCTTTGAAAACTTGATATATTTAGATACTTTGATGTTGGGTATTCTTGATCTAAGTGTCCATGATCTGATCAGTTGTGGCTTGTTCCGAGCAATATGTATTTTAACTCTATAGGTGTGAGATGTTCTGCAATGTCTGATGTGTCTAGCAATGGTGGGAAGTATGGTCGAAGGCGGTCCACATTGAACACTGGGTGCAGGCCAAGGAATGGCGGAATGCTGAGCTCAAATGCATTGTCTCCCACATCCTTGGTAATGGTGTAAGGACCATATTAGAATGGTCCGAGTTTCCGATAGGCTCTGGTAAGGCGTTCCTTCTGTAATACAACCAGACTTTGTCGTCCACTTGAAACTTGTGTGGCACCCGATGTTGATCATGTCGTTGCTTGCACTTGGAATTTGATTTCTCTAGAATGTCGTGGACCTGCTGGCGGATATGTTGGATGTTCTTAATGAAGTTGTTTGCCTTATCAGCATCGGACTGGAAATGAGCCGAATCTTCCTGAGCAACTACAAATGTTATGACCACATCAATGGGACATAGTGACTAGAATCTGAAGCCCACTTGGAAATGGTAATGGCCAGTCGAGATGTGGAGAGCTCGATTATAGCTATGATGGACATAGGGGAGGATCTCATCCCATCTGCGTGGAACTTTGAGTTGTACATGCGCATAATGTGTACGATCAACCTGTTGACGATCTCTATCTGGCCATTAGTTTGGGGATGGAAAGTTGTGGACTTAATGAGCTTGGTGTTTAGCATTGACCAGAGACTGGACAAAAATGTACTGAGGAACCTGCTATCCTAATATGAGATGATGGACTGTGGGATCCTAAAGTGTACCAACACTCATTCAAATAAGATAAGTAGTGGCTTCTATTATGATATTCTTCTTGCACGCCACCATAATGGTCATCTTCGAGAATCTATCGACAACCACAAAAACACAATTGTTTCCATGCTTAGTAGAAGAAAGGCCTGACATGTAATCCATGGAGATGGATTCCCAAGGTTGAATAGGGGTAGGCAACAGAGTATAGAGGCCTTGCTTCTTGATGGTCGGTTTGGAAATGGCACAGGTAGTGCATGATCTGATGTACTTCTCAACATATTGTTGAAGATTCAGCCAATAGAAATACTTCTGCACTACTTCCACCATTTTCTCGACCTCGAAATTCCTAGTGGCCTGACTACAGTGCGCTTCCAAAATCATCTTGGCACACTTTCTTGAAGGAACACAAAGGTGGCCTAGGTGGCATAATAGGGCATCTTGGAGGTAAAGATATAGAACTTGTTGACCCCCCAAGAGCGTCTGTTATGTGTGGCAGAATTATGGGTCACTTTTGTAGAGAAGTGGCCAATCAAAAGTATCGTGGCGACAAGAGTTGAGCACGCTTGTTAACGCCATGATCGGTGGTTGGATGAGGCAGTCAACAACATTATTGGTGATGCCCTTCTTATACTTGATATTGAAATGGAACTATTGTAGGTATGTGGACTACTTTTGATGGAAATCATTATGTAACTTCCCTTGTGTTTGTATGAACTGCAAGGGTCGGTGGTCTGTGTGGATGACTGTTTCCTTCCCCAAACTGTAATGCTTTCATTGTCAGCAGGCCTACAAAATGGAACACATCTCTTTGTCATAAGTGAGATACTTTCGGACTGTGTATGAAAGTGTCTCACTGTGATATGCCACTAGATTCCCCTATTGAGTAAGGGTTGTCCTAATAGGATAGTCAGAGGCATCTGTCTCGATCTCAAATGGTTGTTGCAAGTCCAGTAATGTGAGCACTGGTGCAGAGAATAGGTGATGTTTCAGCACTACAAATGTATTCTGTTGAGATTCAGACCAATTTTTTTCTTTAGCTCATCCCTTGGTGACTTGACTCAAGGGAAAAGTGATATGAGAGAATCCCAACATGAACCTGTGGTAGAAATTGGCAAGACCCAGAAAGCTGTGGAGCTCTATCAGAGTGGTTGGGGCTGGCCAATCTCAAATGACTTAGATCTTGGCTGGATCCTCATGCACTCCCCATTCATCAATAATGTATCCCAGATATTGAACTTGGGTCATGCAAAAAGTGCATTTCTCAAAATTGGCACACAACTTGTGTTGCCTCAGTGTTTGGAGAACCCGCCAAATGTGGTGGAGGTGCTCTTCACAACTCTGGTTGAAGATCATAATGTCATCCAAGTATACCATTACAAATGAGTTGGCGAATGGCCACAAGATGTCATCCATCAGCCTGTGAAGGTTGCAAGAGAATTTGTCAACCCGAAAGGCATAATAAACCATTCAAAAATGCCCTCCTTGTCTTTGAAGGTACTCTTCCACACATCAGAGGGTTCAATTGGTACTTGGTGATATCCGGACTTCAAGTCGATCTTGCTGAAATATTCCCCCCCTTGAGTTGGTCCAAAAGGTCATCAATCCATGGGATCAGGTACCTATTTTAGACAGTGATCTTGTTCAGTGCTCGATAGTCAATACAGAGGCACCAAGTACCATCCTTCTTCTGTACCAACACAATCAGGCTCCCACAAGGCAATGAACTTGGTCGGATGTGACCCTTCTTTAGCAGCTCCTAAATCTACCTCTTGATTTCGTTGTTCTCCAGAATGGAGTGCTGATAGATTAGTCCATTGGGAAATGACACACCTAGGGTTAGATCGATTGAGTGCTTGACTTTCCAGTGTAGAGGTACCCCTATGGGGGAAGTGAAGATGTCCTCATACTCCTCCATGACCTTGTCCATCTGTTTTTGTCGTGCAGAGGGGCCTTGTCTAGAGGTCATGGCCATGGTCTTCTTCTTTCCCTGAGGGCGTATCATCAAGAAAACAAATGTCCCTGTTTTGGAAATGAGCTTATTGCATTGTTTTGTAGTAACCAAAGAGATGGTGGTAGGCAGTGCTACCTCCATTATCTTGTACAACTTATTTCCCAAAGTAACAATAACAACACGAGGCCTTGACTCATACACAAAATGTCGCTTCCACAAGTATGGTTGGCCTAATAATACATCACCAACATCAAGGGGAGAAATATCACATAATACCTCATATGTGAAGGGCTTGATGTTGTATGGAAGGTGACATTGTTGTATCACGTGAAGATCTCGTCCTTGGTGATGCCACCTGATGGTGTACGGTTGTGGGTGTGTTGTGGTCGGCAAGCCCAGTCACTTCACGACCTCTGCTGAAACGAGGTTCTTTTGGATCCTACTGTTGACAATGAATTGTAGCAGGGAACCCTTTACCCACATCTGGGAGTGGCAGAGCAACTCCTCCTCCTTTGGATTTTTGGGTTCCTCCTTCTGGATCTTCATGGTGGAAACAGTGGCATTGGGCTCGACATCAATAATTTTCTTCCCTTTTTCATTCCCCTTGTCGGGTTATCACTTAGAGTCGGAACATGCATCTGATTCCGAAGCCTTCAGCTCAGCCACCAGTGACTTCTTAGCCCAACACTCACTTATGTTGTGAGTGGAGCTGATCAGGTAATCAGTATTTAGCTCAAAAATCAAAGTGCTAAGAATTGCTCAAACACTGAATGAACACTTTTGTCTCAGAGAAATGTTCCCAACACAACTCGTTTCACTCAAAATGAAGCTCTACTGAGGAAGATAATTAGTTCTATCCACTTTTCCAAACAGAGGAATTTTTGAATTTTTTTTTTACAGTCGCTGTAGAGACAACAGTTCGTACTGTTGACATGGTAGGTGATTGGGTAGGTCAAGGTTTGTCAAGGTTTGTCAATGTCTAGTGTGGTTTTTCCAAGTGGTGCATTACAATTGGTCGAAAATGTGGTGATTTGGTGTTTTTCCATTGGTGGAGGATGGAGCAATGAAGAGGGGACATGTGGCAAGCCTAGAGGCCGCCATGCATCCCTCCCCAAAGGTCAAACTATCGGCGCGCTTCAACAAAATTTTATATCAAGTTGACAGAATCGAACCCATGACCTGCACCGAACAATGCCCACGTCTTACCATTACACCCACACTTTAGTTCTTAACATATAACAGTTTCAATATGTCTTTCTTATACATATAGATTCAGGAAAAAAATGACCTCTTTTCCATCAACTGTTATGAGAAAATCCCTATCATCAGAAGAGATTGCAAGCTCTGGTTGATGACCTTTTCTACAGCCTCACATCGGGCTTTTTCAATTATTTCTTCTGTAGGATGGCTATTTTTTTATGCTTTTACTGTGTTCATGGCTTTTCTCTCATTGAGGATGTTTCACTATGGTAAATGATGACTTTTCTTGTAAATATGATGGATAATTAGTAGTAGAGGGTAGATTCATTAGATTAAAAGTCAATTTGAGCTTAAATGAATTAGTTTTTTCACTCTTAGAGGCAAGTTGCTAAGATGCCTATATTTCAGTTTCTTGTTCAGAGTTGGTTAATTAATCTCGCTTATCCGATAGTTAATTGTGCAGTTAACTTGGCAGACCGATAAATTCGGAGATTCTTCCTTTTTTTGCGGGACTAACTGTATTTCTCCAATTTTAGTGGAGTTTTACTAGGAGGAATTGATTTTTCCATAATTTTTGCAAAATTCGACCAAATTGGGATCAGGAAAAGGCATTCCTAGATGATTTTTATGTTATGAGAACATTGAAGCAAGTTTCAGGGGTAGTAGAGCATTATAAATAACATTTTTTTTTTTTTTTTGAGCTAATACAAAGGCCCAAGCCATGGAAGATGGACCAAGGAGATGTGGCCCAGGAGGGGTGAAATACTTCATCAAAACATTGTGTTAAGTTTTCATTTTTATGGTTTGTTGTACATTTGTTTATTGCTATTCAACACTTTACTTTCATGCTATTTTTCTCATGAAATTGACATAAATTTACCTGTTCATTCACAAACACCATAAAGGAAACCTATGCACATGAAGCAAATGATAAGTAGTTGTTTTTAATTTTGAAGTTGAAATTAGCACATCAAAACTAACATTCAACAACATATCAAGTTGGTATCAGAGCAAAGGTTATTTGCTTGATTGCTTGAGTTTTATGCAAGTAGAGTTTTAATGGTTGCAAATTTGTGATGCTTACAAGGTTAAAGTTGCAGAAAGGAGATGGAAAACTATTGGTTGCAACTCCTGAGGTAATGCCCAGAAGAAGGAGAGCCACAAGGCCACAATCTCCACCCAAAGTTCCAATCCCAGCTACACTTGAAGCACCTCAAGTTTTACCTTCAATTGAGATTAAGGAGGTACAAGCAGTACCAAAATCTGAGCTTAAATCCAAAGCCATCATGTCTGGAGCAAGAGAGACCAAGTGTCTTTCAGAAGAGGAAGCATTCAAAAAATATTTCTATGACTTAACTGACATTGTTAGAGTCCTCTATGAATAGAGGAATACTAGAATGGCTGGAGAGGGTTCTAAGCCCCCATATGGACAGGGAAGCCCAGGAGATAAAAAAAGATGAAAAGAAGGATTCAAAGGGTAATGGAGGAAATCCTCCTCCATCTTCACCATCTTCATCATCTTCGTCATCATCTTCATCATCCTCATCATCTCAAACAACATAATATTCCTCTTCCACCACAAAAAATATCCATACTCATTCAAAAACCTGAATGGGAAAAACTCCCTTACTCAAATTGGACATTAAGTTTGAACTTCCCATGTACAATGGTGAGGTGAATGAAGAAAAGCTAGACAATTGGATTTAACAATTGGAGGTTTATTACAGAATTCAGAACTTTAAGAAGATGACATAAAATACCAGTTGGCTTCACTGAGGCTAGAAGGAGCAACACTAGTTTGGTGGGAAGTAGAGACTCAAGAGGAAATGCGAATTCATGGTAATGTATCCATTTATTGGGTTTATTTTGTTTATGCAATTAAAAGACAATTTAATCCTTTTTCTATATGAAAAAAGGCATTATGAGTTGGCAAAATTTTAGGCAACTCAAGGGCCAAACAGTTCAAGACTATACCCAGGAGTTTAGGAAGAGGGCTTTGTTGTTAGGAATAAACTTGAATTCCTAAGATACACTCTTGAAATATATTGGGGGTTTACATTTATACTTAAAGCACACTATCCTTATGTTCAATCAAAGCAACTTAAATGAGGTATGTGTGCAAGCCACGCACCTTGATGCAAGAGGAAAGAACATTCAGGAAGAGGGTAGTAATAAGAAGTCATTCAAGGGTAAGGAGAAAGAGAAGGGTGGAAAATGGAAAGGAAAGAAGAATTCAAGTGTGAAGAAAGAAGGGGAGAAAAATATATGCCAACATTGTTCCAAAGCGGGGCATGATGAAACCCATTGTTGAAAATTACATCCCGAACTAAGGCCTAGGAATCCAAAAAATAAAGGAAAACAAAAGACAACTACTACCACACAACATGATCTTGGATTTGATTATGGTGATAAGACCAAGATTTCAGCCATGGTCACAAAAGGAAAATAAGCTATAGTGAGTACTAGTTCCTCACATAGTCACAACAACACTCCAAATGAAGAATCAAGGATAGAATTGTTCCATGTAAGGGTAATTTCAAATCATACAAAGATTGATGCATTATTTGATAGCGGGTCACAGTCGAACTTAATTTCAGAAGACCTGGTCAAAAAGCTTAACATTGAAACTGTACCTCATCATAAACCATATCCCTTGGGTTGGATAGTCAATAATGCAAATTTACAGGTTACAAGGAAATGCTTATTCAGGTTTTCCATTACTGAAAATTTCATTGATGAAGTTGAGTTAGATGTAGTTCCTCTTGACATCTCAGAAATCATTCTAGCGAGCACATATTTGTATGATAGGAAAGAAGTATTTTATCACCATGCGAATAAATATCTATTTCTCAAGGATGGAGTGGAGTATATTGTGAGAGCCCATCACAAAAAGTTAAACATTTCTTTGGTTAATGCAGGGCAGATGAAGAGACTAGTAAATGCAAGTAAAAATTTTGTGCTTCTCATGATCAAGAAAAATAATGATATTGATTATGAATATTTTGAAGGTTGTTATGATAATTTAAAACCTGATTTGTTTGATATGGCAAGAAAGCATGATGAGATGTTTTAGGAACCAAAGGGGTTACCTCCGAAGAGTGGAATTTAGTATGAGATACAGCTGCAGCAGGATGTTCCACTTCCAAACATTGGCATGTATCACATGTCGATTATGGAGAGCATGGAAATCAAGACGCAAATTGAAGAATTGTTGATAAAAGGTATCATACTCCCATCTACTTCGCCATGTGGTTCACCCATTGTCTTGGTGCCAAAGAAGGATGGGACTTGGCGCATGTGTGTGGATTTCCGTGCATTGAATAAGATAATGGTAAAGAATCATTATCCACTCCCAATAATTGATGATTTGCTTGATCAATTGAGGTATGCAAAGTATTTCACTAAGTTAGACTTACGAAGTGGTTATCATCAAGTTAGAATAGCTGAAGAGGACATTTTGAAAACAACATTTAAAACTAAACAAGGATTGTTTGAGTGGCTTGTTATGCCTTTCGGTCTTACAAATGCTCCAGCTACTTTCATGAGAGTTATGAATGATGTATTGGGACCATTTCTAGATGACTTTTTCATTGTTTACTTATATTATATTATCATATTCAACAAATCTAGAGATGAACATGTCATGCACGTGAACAAAGTACTTGATGTCTTGAGAAAAGAACAGTTGTTTTTGAAGATGTCAAAGTGTGAATTTGGTAAGACTTCTTTAGTGTATTTGGGACACATTTTTGGAGGAGGTGAGCTGAATATAGAACCCTCTAAGGTTGAGGTCATTCTGAATTGTTTCAAGCCCAATACAGTTACAGAGGTAAGAAGCTTTCTTGGGGCAACACAATATTGGAGGAAATTTATTGCTAATTTTTCTTCCATTGCAGCACCAATACATGCATTGACTAGTGTCAAGAAAGTCTTCCATTGGGGAGATGTATAGCAAAAATAATTGGATGCTTTAAAACAAAAGATCAGTTCAACACTAGTATTGGATCTTCCAGATATTAGACAACCATTTGAGATTCAAATGGATGCTAGTGATTACACCATGGGAGAAGTTCTTATGCAGCATGATAAGCCCATTTCATTTAATTCTGAAATATTTAATGGTGTTGTGACTAAATATCCCACTTATGACAAAGAAATTTACGCATTGGTACAAAGTGTTAAAAAATGGAAACACTACTTGATGGGGAAGGAGACCATTATCCATACTGACCATCAACCATTGCAGTACTTACAGTCACAGTCAAAGTTGTAGCAATCACGACACTTCAGATGGATGGGTTTTATACAATAGTTTCATTTGGTTATCAAGTACAAAATGTTGGGTGTGGAGCATGATTATCTTTTGTATTCAAAGGTTTCAGCTGGATGTATACCCCAGGAAGACTGTACACCCCTCCACGTGGGGGGTGCAGGGGGGACTTGTCCC
>APFE030350422.1:90695-116360 GCA_000404065.3 Pinus taeda
TTAACATTGTCTCAAAGTGAGTAAATAGAAAAGGTGTTGAAAAGGTTTAATATGCAGAATGCAAAACCAGTTAGTATACCTTTGGCTAGCCATTTCAAATTAAGTAAGGAGGTGTGTCCCAAGACTCATGAAGAAATGGCTCATATGTCTAAAGTTCCATATGCATCAGTAGTTGGAAACTTAATGTATGCAATGGTCTACACAAGGCTTGATATTGCACATGCAGTGGGAGTTGTAAGTAGGTACATGAACAATCCAGGAAAAGAACATTGGATGGCAATGAAGTGGATTCTCAGGTATTTTAGATGTACCACAAATCAAGCATTATGCTTTGGTGGTTCAAACATTGCTCTACAGGGATATGTTAATGCAAATATGGCAGGTGACAGAGATAACAGGAGGAGCACTACAGGATATGTATTTACTGTAGGTGGAACAACTGTCAGTTGGGTTTCAAAAATCCAAAGTGCTCTTGCACTTTTAACAACAGAAGCAGAGTATGTTGGTGCTACAAAGGCTAGTAAAGAAATGATTTGGTTACAAAGGTTTCTGGATGAATTGGGTAAGAAGTAGGAGTTGGGCAGGTTATACAGTGACAGCCAGAGTGCCATACATCTTGCAAAGAACTCTGCATTTCATTCCAAGACTAAACATATGTAGCTCAAGTACCATTTCATACGGTCAGCATTGGAAGATGGAGAGTTGAAGCTGGAAAAGATACACACTAGCCAGAATCGTGCATATATGTTAACAAAAGTTGTAACCAGGGAGAAACCGAGAATCTGCTCAGTTTCAATTGGTCTTCAAGTATGATGAAGAAGATGAGAAACAAGCAGGTCCAAAGTGGAGTCATTGTCTAGCAAATGAAGCAGTGGTGGAGTTGCTATAATCAGTCTCCAAGTGGGAGATTATTGGGTGTGGAGCCTGATTATCTTCTGTATTCAAAGGTTTCAGTTGGATGTATACCCCAGGAAGACTATACACCCCTCCACGTGGGGGGTGTGGGGGGGGACTTGTCCCCCTTGCGGGGGTTCAGGGGTGCTGATCGCCCCTGGCTGGGGGGTCTGGGGCCAGCGGTCCCTCGTCGGGGGATCGGGGGCAATGCCCCCAAAGCTAAAAATAGATGTAAAATTGCCTTGTAAAAGTATAGTAATTTCTTGTCAATCTGGGCCATTCATGAGGCGGATGATCAAACGGTAGAAGTTATGTTTAGTTTAGGGTTTTTTGCCCGACAAGGAAACCCCTCACTTTATATGAGGCAATTATATTGCGTCTAGATATATCTCTGTATTTTGAGTGAGGAAGAGAGAGGAGATTGAGAGCGAAGAGGGTGTTACAACAGATCTGCTGTAGGTTGTATCTTTTCAAATTGCTAGATAATATAATAAAAGAAGGACTGGTTGTTTCTCCGTGGATGTAGCCCAAACTAGGTGAACCACGTATATT
The DNA here is from genome assembly GCA_000404065.3 of Pinus taeda. Lineage (NCBI taxonomy): Eukaryota > Viridiplantae > Streptophyta > Pinopsida > Pinales > Pinaceae > Pinus > Pinus taeda. Next base: position 92,142 of record APFE030350422.1, read on the forward strand.
CGTGTCTCTCTTGTTTTATGCATTTTCTGTGTTTATATTTCTACAATATTTTATGTGTTCCATTGCTTTGTAATATAATTTTCTAACACAAAAGGGGAATCTACAATAAGGTATCTGATATTGTTTCTAGGCCCATTGTAAATTCATCTGTTTTACTCAAGCACAATTCTATTTTACATGAAAGTTACATTGAGCAATATGCATATGATAATGACTTTCAAGGTGTGTATGCAAGCTTGAGGCAAGGAAACCAAATTGAAGAGTTAGATTACCATGTACATAAAAGTTTTTTGTATCACTTGGGCAAGTTATGTATTCCATAGGGAGAAAGAAACAATATCATAAGGGAGGCGCACACTTCATTGATTGCTGGACACTTTTGTGTAGCCAAGACAGTAGCGAATCTCCAAAGGTATTTTTATTGGCCACACATGTTTGATAATGTATCTCGTTCATTAGAGTATGTTCTTTGTGTGCAACAAGTAATCCTAGCAATAGGAAACTAGAATTATACACTCCACTTCCGGTACCTTCACGTCCATGGGAGAGTATCTCAATGGATTTTGTAGGAGGTCTTCCATTATCAAGGAAAGGTCATGATTACTTGTATGTAGTTGTAGAAATGTTCAGCAAGATGTGTATTCTAACACCATGTAAAAAGAAAATTACAGCTGAACAAACAACTCAACTTTTCTTTCAAAATATTTGGGTTCATTTTGGTCTTCCTACTTCCATTGTAAGTGATCGAGATTCTCGATTTGTTGGGAATTTTTGGTTAAATTTGTGGGACATGATGGACACTAAGTTGAAGAAGATTACAACCTTTCATACGCAAACAGATGAAAAAACTTAGGTGGTCAACAAGACAATCATTCATCTTCTTAGAGGATATTGCAGCAAACATCCCAAGTTGTCGGATGAACAATTACATTACATACGACATACATACAACAGAGCAAATCATTCTTCCAAAAACACATAGCCATTTGAGGCATGTTTTGGGTACTTTCCAATATCGCCATTGGAATTCATCTTTGAGAAATATGTCGCCATCAATGGTCATAGTGACATCGATAAGGCAAGGAAGTTCATTGAGAAAATTCAGTTGATACATCACATAGTGCAAGAACAACTTGAAAAAAGTCAGATCAACTGCAAGGCAAGGCATGAAAAACACCATGTCGATCATAAATTTCAAGTTGGAGATGAAGTTTTACTATATATTAGCAAAGAGAGACTTCAAGGCGAAGGTAAAAATCTTAAGACAATCCGTTATGGTCCTTTTAAAGTTTTGGAAAAGATTGGTAACAATGCATTTAAGCTAGATTTGCCTCCTTTGATTGATGATCAAGGAGAGTATTTTCATTTGCCATCAATAGATGATTTCTCGCTAGAATATCTTGATGAAATTTAGTAAGATCTCATACTTGACAGAAGAACCAGAACTTCAAAGAGAGGGAATGTCGAATACCTTCGAGTGGTATTGAAGGGAAAAAATCCTTCTAAGGCCAAATGGTTGTAGATCAAGAAGGTGAGGGAGATGTATCCTCACCTACTAAACAATTGATAGTATCTTTTGGGGTCCAAAAGGGTTCCAGTGGGGAGGAATGATAAGGTGATTAGTATTTAGCTAAAAAATCAAAGTGCTCAGAATTTCTCAAGGAGTGAACAACCGTGTCCATCTCAGTTAAACGATCCCAACGCAACTCGTTTCACTCAAAATGGAGCTCATATGAGGAAGATAATGAGTTTTGTCCACTTTGCCAAAAAATAGAGGAATTTTTGAAAAAATGTATAGTCACTGCATAGTCAGTAGTCCGTACTGCTGACGTGGCAGGTGACTGAGCAGGTAAAGTTTGGTCAATGTCTAGTATGGTTTTACCAAGTGGCACATTACAATTGGTCGACAGTGTGGTGATTTGGTGTTTTTCCATTGGTGGAGGATGGACCAATGAAGAGGGGACATGTGGCAAGCCCGTAGGCCACCACATGTCCCTCCCTAAAGGTTAAACTATCGGTGCGCTTCAACAAAATTTTGTAGCAGGTCGATGGAGTCGAACCCATGACCTACACCGAACAATGCCCACGTCTTACCGTTACACCCGCACTTTAGTTCTTAACATATAACAGTTTCAGTTTGTATTTTTTATGTAACAGTTTGCTGTTTGGGGGGAGGAGAGGGCTAGCTCCCTCCCATGTAATCACTCCACTTAACCACCGGCCAATGAATAACCATAACCGCATGCTTAATGCGCCTAAACATGATTAACCCTTAATTAATCCCGCTTATCAGATAGTTAATTGTGCAGTTAACTTGGTAGTCCGATAAATTCAGATATTCCTCCATTTTTGGCGGGACTAACTGGAGTTTTCCAGTTTTAGTGGAGTTTTACTAGTAGAAATTGATTTTTCCATAAATTTTGCAAAATTCGACCAAATTGGGATCAGGAAAAGGCATTCCTAGATGTGATGTTCTGAGCACATTGAAGTAGATTTCAACATCAGTAGAGTATTGTAAACAACACATTTTTCCATTTTGAGCTAATACAGAGGCCCAAGCCATGGAAGCTGGACCAAGGAGATGTACCCCATGAGGGGTGAAATCCTTCATCAAAACACTATGTTAAGTGTTCATTTTGATGGTTTGTTGTACATTTTTTTGCTACTGTTCAATACTTTACTTTCATGGTATTTTGCTCATGAATTTGACATAAAAATTGACATAAATTTACTTGTCCATTCACAAACACCATAAAGGAAACCTATGTAGATGAAGCAAATGATAAGCAATTGTTTTTAATTCTGAAGTTGAAATTAGCACAACAAAACTAACATTCAACAACAGATCATGAGCTCTTATAGAAATCACACCACTTACTGGTGTCCTTCTTTGGCTTCGCGATGTTTTTCTTTGCTTACAGCGTTGGCGGGTTATCCTGGGCCAACCTGCCTTGCCTTTTTCCTTTGTTCTGTGGTTTAGGGATAACTTTCCCTTGCTTAGGATTCTTAGATCCAAAGCCTCACTTCTTTTGTTTAAACTTCTGCTTGATCTTGACGACGTATCGGTACGCCATGCTAAGCGAGGAGATGTCCAGGAACTCAATCTCATCCTAGATGTACCTGTGTAGGCAGCTGCAGTACTTGAGTACCAAATTTATTTATTATTATTTATTATTATTATTATTATTATTTTTTTTTTTTTTTTGAGAATCCTTGATACCCAACTTTGTGTTGAAGGGTATGATTTTTTTTTTTTTTTTTTTGTCAAATCCTTGATACCCAACTTTGTGTGAAGGGAATGAAATTTTTTTTTTTATTTTTATTTTTATTTATTTTTTATTTATATTTATATTATTTATTTATTTATTTATTTATTTTTTTCAGAATCCTTGATACCCAACTTTGTGTGAAGGGTATGAAAAATATTGGTAAACTCCAGCACATCTTGGTCCCTTCCCTTTCGCAGCGTTGTCCACTTTATGTATTTATCCTCATAGCTTCTGAAAAGGTAGTGCTGCTCCTTGATGACATCCTGGAACGAATTCCAAGTGGGTCGACTAAAAATAATGAGGTCATACTTTCATCCTTCCGCTCATAGTAGGTTCCGACCAATCCTTGACGTGGGGGGTGAATTTGGGAAGAGCAAAAGTAATATTTTCTCGGCTGGAAAATCATGAACAAAAATTTATCCTTCTAGTAGATTTAACCATTTATCTACGACATCTGCATCTATTTGGCCCTCAAATATGGGAATTTGAAAGTTTACTTGTACCTTAAAAGGAGTGGAGCCTCCAAGGTGGCTGTTGTGTGTGGATGCGCCATTGGTGGGCAACTGTTGAAGGATTTGGGAAAAGTTATCCATCATCATGTTCCTTTGTTTCATGAGGGCCTCCTCGAGCAATATTTTGATAGGATCTCCTACCCCGTCATATTTATTTTCTTCCCCCATGGGCGGATGTTGGGGTTTGCAATGTTGAGCTTGCAAAGATTCAACCAGATCAAGCCATAACTCCTTATATCCTGACCTCGTTGGGGGCATGCAAAGAAAAACAGAGAAAGAGAAAACCGCTATGATACCACTGATCCGAATTTAAACAGGAATGCAACAAATTAAAGATATAGCCATAAATAAAAAGATGTAGTATAATTAACACTTCATTTCATTAATATCAAATACTAAAATATGCTTACAAAAATAATGGAGATAAGACTAGCTCGAGTGATGGTAGCGTATCTCTAAGAAGAGATGTGGAGGCTACATGCCTATGAACTGTGTTAAAATGAGGCTCAAAGGCCTATTTATTATTGAGAAACAATGGAAAATCCTAAACATCCAAAAACCTAACCTTAGGAGATGAAGCGCTAAACTATGGGCCTTGTTTGGGCAAAATTGCACATCAACTTCGCAGGGTCGTAAATTTGGCATACGATCTCTCTTTGACGCGCACAATACCTCGTTAGAAATATCTATCCAAGGACTACAACTTTTGAATGAACAACATTGGTTGACAACCCTTAAAGATCCATGTTTTCATAAAAAAACATCGTTTAGGGCCTCAAAATGGCTCCAGAAGTTTAAGACCTAAAAAATTGCCAAAAAATGTAAATTGTGCTACAAATAAGGAAACTGAAAAACTGAAAGAAAAAATGGTGGGGTTCTAAGTGGAATAGGTGGGTGGCCACCAATATCCACCTGGGCCCTAGGGAGCCACTTGCCCTGGTGAAGGAGTTGGTCTACTTTGACAACTTGATATAGTTGGATCCTTTGCTATCAGGTGTTCTTGATCTGCATGTCCATGAATTGATCAATTGTGGCTTGTTCCATGCAATTTGGATTTAAATCTATAGGTGTGAGTTGTTTTGCAATGTCTGGTGTGTCTAGCAATGGTGGGAAGCATGGTCAAAGGCGGTTCACATTGAACACTAGGTATAGACCAAGGAATGGGGGAATGATGAGGTCAAATTCATTGTCTCCCACAACCTTGGTAATGGTGTAAGGACATATCAGAGTGGCTTGAGTTTTCAACAGGATCTGGTAACGTGTTCCTTTTTCAAATGAAACGATACTTTGTCACCCACTTGAAACTTGTGTGGCACCCGATGTTGATGATGTCGCTGCTTGTACCTGGCATTTGATTTCTCTAGAATTTCGTGGACCTACTGGTGGATATGTTGGATTTTCTCAATGAACTTGTTTTCCTTATCGGTTTCAGACTGGACATGAGCCGGATCTGCTCGAGTAGCTACAAATGGTATGGCCACATCAATGGGACATATTGGCTTGAATCCCAAGCCCACCTGAAAAGCTCTGTGGCCAGTAGAGCTGTGGAGAGCTCTATTACATTTGTGTTGGACATGGGGGAGGCTCTCATCCCATGTGCTTGGATTCTTTGAGTTGTATATGTGCAAAATGTGTACGATCATCGCGTTGGTGACCTCTGTCTGGCCATCAATTTAGAGATGGAAAGTTGTGGACTTAGTGAGTTTGGTGTCCAACATCGACCAGAGACTGGGCCAAAATGTACTTAGGAACCTACTGCCCTGGTCTAAGATTATGGACTGTGGGATCCCAAAGTTTACCCACACTCGTTTAAAGAAGAGTTTAGCAATGGATTCTACTGTGATATTCTTCTTGCAGGCCGCCATAATGGCCATCTTCGAGAATCTGTCAACGACCACAAAAACACAGTGGTTACCATGCTTAGTAGAAGGAAGCCTCGGCATGTAATCCATGGAGATGGATTCCGAAGGTCGACTAGGGGTAGGCAACAGAGTATAGAGGCCTTGATTATTGATGGTCGGTTTGGAAATGGCATAGGCAGTGCAGGATTTGATGTGCTTCCTAACATATTGTCGAAGATTCGGCTAATAGAAATACTTCTGCAATACTACCACCGTTTTCTCGACCCCAAAATTCCCATTGACACGAATGTAGTGCACTTCCCAAATCATCTTGGCACACTCATTTGAAGGAACACAAAGGTGTCTAGGTGGCATAACAGGGCATCCTGGAGGTGAAAATTTGGAACTTTCTGACCCTCCAAGAGCGTCTGGTATGTGTGGTCAAATTTTGGGTTGCTTTTGTAGAGAAGTGGCCAATCGGAAGTCTCGTGCCCACAAGAGTTGAGCATGGTCATTAACGCCATGATTGATGGTCAACTGAGTCAGTCTGTGATATTATTGGTGCTATCCTTGTTATACTTGATATTCAAATGGAACTATTGCAGGTATGTGGACCACTTCTTATGGTGATCATTCTACAAATTCTCTTGCATTTGTATGAACTACAAGGGTCGATGGTTTGTGTGGATGACCGTTTCCTTCCCCAAAATGTAATTCTTCCATTGTCAGCAGGCCTGCATAATGGAATACATCTCTTTGTCATAAGTGGGATACTTTCAGATTATGTCTAAAAGTGTCTCACTATGATAAGCCATTGGATGCCCTTGTTGAGTAAGGACTGCCCCATTAGCATAGTTAGAGGCATTTGTCTCAATCTCAAATGGTTGTTGCAAGTTGGTAATGTGAGCACTGGTGCAGAGTAGAGGTGATGTTTCAAATTTGCAAATGCTTTCTATTGAGATTCAGACCAAAATAATTTTTCTTTTACTCCTCCCTTGGTGACATGAGTCAAGGGCCAAGTGATATGAGATAATCCCAACACGAACCTGCGGTAGAAATTGGCAAGACCCAGAAAGCTACGGAGCTTTGTCAGAGTGGTTGGGGTTGGCCAATCCCGTATGAATTGGAACTTGGCAGGATCCACATGCACCCCCTGTTCAGCAATAATGCATCCCATATACTGAACTTGGGTCACGCCAAAAGTGCATTTCTCCAAATTGGCACACAACCTGTTTTGCCACAGTGTTTGGAGAACCTGTCCGATGTGGTGGAGGTGCTCTTCCCAATTCTGGTTGAAGATCAGGATGTCATCCAAGTATACCACTACAAATGAGTTGGTGAATGGTCACAATATGTCATCCATCAGCCTCATGAAGCTCGCAGGAGCATTCGTCAACCTGAAAGGCATAACCAACTAGTGGAAAAGGCACTCCTTGGCTTTGAAGGTAGTCTTCCACACATAAGAGGGTTAAATTGGTACTTGATGATATCTAGACTTCAAGTCCATCTTGCTGAAATATTTTCCCCCCTTGACTTGGTCCAAAAGTTCATCAATCCCTGGTATCGGTTACCTGTTCCAGGCAGTGCTCCTGTTCAACGCCTGATATTCATTACAGAGTCTCCAAGTGCCATCCTTCTTCTGTAACAACACGATCGGGCTTCCACAGGGTGATGAACTCAACTGGATGTGACCCTTTTGTAGCAGCTCTTGAATCTGCCTCTTAATTTCGTCATTCTCCAAACAGAGTGCTGATAGATTGGTCCATTGGGAAAGGATGCACCTGGGGTCACATCGAGGGAGTGCTTGACTTGACAGTGCAGAGGCATCCCTTCGGGGGAGGTGAAGATGTACTCATACTCCTCCATGACCTTGTCTATCTGTTGTTGTTGTGCGGAGGGACCTTGTCTAGAGGTCGCGGCCACTGTCTTCTTCTTTCCCTAAGGGCGTATCATCAAGAAAACAAATTTCCCTATTTTGGAAATGTGCTTACTGCATTTCATTTGAAATAACCAAAGAGATGGTGGTAGGCAGTGCTACCTCCGGTATCCTGTACAACTTATTTCTCAAAGTAACATAAATAGCCTGAGGCCTTGACGCATACAGAACATGTTGATTCCACAAGTATGGTTGGCCTAATAATACATGAAAAACATCAAGGGGAACAACATCACATAATAACTCATTCGTGAAGGGCTTGATGCTGTATGGAAGGCAACACTGCTGGCTCACAGGAAGATCCCATCCTTGGTGAAGCGACCGGATGGTGTATGGTTGTGGGTGTGTTGTGGTCAGCAAGCCCAACCACTTCATGACCTTTGTTGAAATGAGGTTCTTTTGGCTCCCACTATCGAAAATGAACTATAGCGAGGAACCCTTTACCCACATTTGGGAGTGGAAGAGGCGCTCCTCCTCCTATGGATCTTCGTGGTGGAAACGGTGGCATTGGGATCCACATCAATAATCTGCTTCCCTTTGTCATTCCACTTATTGGGTTCTAACTAAAAGTCAGAACATGCATATGATTCTGATGCCTTCAACTTGGTCATTAGTGATTGCTTGGCCCAACACTCACTTGTGTTGTGATTGTTGCTATTATGGAACTCACACCACTTTCCTATGTCCTTCTGCAACTTTGCGGTGTTTTTCTTTGCTTGCAGCTTTAGCGGGTTGTCCTGGGCCACCTCGCCTTTGCTTTGTCCTTATTCTACAGTTTGGGGGCAATGTTCCCTTGCTTTAGATTCATAGATCCAAATTCTCACTTCTTCTGTTTAAAATTTTTCTCAATCTTGATGGCTTATCGGTATGCCATGCCGAGCGAGGAGATGTCCAGGAACTCCATCTCGTCTTGGATGTACCTATGTAGGTAGGCATGGTACTTGAGCATCATTTTTTTCTTAGAATCCTTGATACCCAACTTCATGCAAAGGGTATGAAAAACATTGGTAAACTTTGGCACATCTTGGTCCCTTCCCTACTGCAACGTTGTCCAATTTATGTATTTATCCTCATAGCTCCCAACATGGTAGTACTGCTCCTCGATGACAGCCCAGAATGAATTCCAAGTGGGTATGGCTAAAAGCAGTGAGGTCATACTTTCATCCTTTTGCTTGCAGTAGGTTTCCCACCAGTCCTTGACGTGGGGGGCGACTTTGAGAACAAAAAAAGTAATATTTTCTTAGTTGGAAAAAATCATGAACAAAAAAATATCCTTTTGGTAGATTTAACCATTTATCTATGACGTATGCGTCTATTTGGCCCTCAAATATGGGAATGTCAAAGTTTACTTGTACCTTAAAGAAGTGGAGCCTCCAGAGTGGCTTATGGATGTGGATGTGCTATTGGTGGGAAACCATTCAAGGATTTGGGAAAAGTTATCCACCATCGCGTTCCTTTTTGTCTCGAGGACCTCCTCAAGCAATATTTTGATATGATCTCCTACCCCTTGTCTTTCATTTCTTCCCCAATGGGCGTCTGTCGGGGTTTGCGAGGCTAATCTTGCAAAGGTTCAACTAGAACGAGCCCTACATCCTTAAATCCCAACCTCGTTGGGGACATGCAAAGAAAAACATAGAAAGAGCAGACTGCTCTAATACCATTGATTTGGATTTAAACAGGAATGTAACAAATTATAGATATAACCATAAATACAAACATGTAGTAGAAATACCACTTCATTTCACTGGTGTAGAGTAGAGGCAATGTTTCAACTTTTCAAACGCCTTCTGTTGAGATTCAAACCAAAATAATTTTTCATGCGCTCCTCCCTTGGTGACATGATTCAAGGGCCAAGTGATATGAGAGAATCCTAATAGGAACCTGCGTTAGAAATTGGTAAGACGCAGAAGTTGTGGAGCTCTGTTAGAGTGGTTGGGGCTGGCCAATCCCGAATGACTTGGATCTTGGCTGGATCCACATGCACCCCTTGTTCATCAATAATGTATCCCAGATATTGAACCTGGGTCATGCCAGAAGTGCATTTCTCCAAATTGGCACACATCTTGTGTTTCTGTAGTGTTTGGAGAACTTGTTGGATGTAGTGGAGGTGCTCTTCCCAAATCTAGCTGAAGATCAGGATGTCATCTAAGTATACCACTACAAATGAGTTGGTGAATGGCCACAAGATGTCATCCATCAATATCATGAAGGTTGCAAGAGCATTCGTCAACATGAAATGCATAACCAACCATTCAAAAAGGCCGTCCTTAGCTTTGAAGGCAGTCTTCCACACATCAGAGGCTTCAATTTGTACTTAGTGATATCCAAAATTCAAGTCAATCTTGCTGAAATATTCCCCCCCTTGAGATGGTCCATAAGGTCATCAATCTATGGGATCGGGTACCTATTCCAGACAGTGATCTTGTTCAACATTGGATAGTCAATACAGAGTCTCCAAGTCCCATATTTCTTATGTACCAACACGATAGGGCTCCCACAGGGCGATGAACTTGGCTGGATGTGACCCTTCTGTAGTAACTCCTGAATCTATGTCTTGATTTTTTTGTTCTCCAGAATGGAGCACTGATAGATTGACACATTGGGAAGTGGCACACCTAGGTTCAGATAGATGGAGTACTTGACCTGATAGTGTAGAAGCACCCCTGCAGGGGAGATGAGGATGTCCTCATACTCCTCCATGACCTTGTCCATCTGTTGTTGTCATGTGGCAGGACCTTTAGTATCCTGTACAACTTATTTCCCAAAGTAACAATAAAAACGCTAGGCCTTGAATCATACATAATATGTTATTTACACAAGTATTGTTGGCCTAATAATACATCACAAACATCAAGTGGAGAAACGTCACATAATACCTCATTCGTGAAGGGCTTGATGCTGTATGGAAGGCGACATTGCTGGCTCACAAGAAGATCATGTCCTTGGTGAAGCCACTTGATGGTGTACGGTTTTAGGTGTGTTGTGGTTGGCAGGCCCAACGACTTCATGACCTCTGTCGAAATGAGGTTCTTTTGGATTCTGTTGTCGACAATGAATTGTAGCGGGGAACCCTTTACCCACATTTGGGAGTGGAAGAGATGCTCCTCCTCCTCTGAATATTCAAGTTCCTCCTTCTGGATCTTCATGGTGGCAACAATGGCGTTGGGCTCCACATCAATAATTTGATTCCCTTTGTCATTCCCCTTTTCAGATTCTGAATCTGAGTCAGAACATGCATCTAATTCCGAAGCCTTCAGCTCGGCCACTAGTCACTGCTTGGCTCGACACTCACTTGTGTTGTGAGTGGAGCTCTTATGGAACTCACTCCACTTTCCCGTGTCCTTCTTCGGCTTCACAATGTTTTTATTTTCTTTTGGCTTTGGTGGGTTGTCTTGGGCCACCCTACCTTGGCTTTGTCCTTTGTTCTACAGTTTGGGGGAAAATTTCCCTTGCTTCAGATTCATAGATCCAAAGTCTCGCTTCTTCTGTTTAAACTTCTTCTCGATCTTGACCGCGTATCGGTAAGCCGTACCGAGCGAGGAGATGTCTAGGAACTCCATCTCATCCTAGTTGTACCTATGTAGGTAGCCATGGTACTTGAGTACCAAATGTTTCTCAGAATCCTTGATACCGAACTTCATGCGAAGGGTATGAAAAAAATTGGTAAACTCTGGCACATCTTGGTCCCTTCCTTGCCGTAGCATTGTCCACTTTATGTATTTATCCTCATAACTCCCGACAGGGTAGTATTTCTCCTTGATGGTATCGTGGAACGAATTCCAAGTGGGTACAGATGAAAATAGTGAGGTCGTACTTTCACCTTTCTGCTCATACTAGGTTTCCCATTAGTCCTTGACGTGGGGGGCGACTTTGAGAAGAGAAAAAGTAATATTTTCTCGGTTGGAAAAATCATGAACATAAAAATTTCCTTCTATTAGATTTAACCATTTATCTACAATGTCTGCATCTATTTGGCCCTTAAATATGGGAATGTCAAATTTTACTTGTACCTTAAAAGGAGTGGAGCCTCTAGAGTGGCTACTAGATGTGGATGCGTTGCAGGTGGGCAACCGTTGAAGGATTTGGGCAAAGTTATCCATCATTGCGTTCCTTCGTTTCTCTATGGCCTCCTTGAGCAATATTTTGATAGGATCTCTTGTCCCCTTGTCTTTCTTTTCTTCCCCCATGGGTGACCGTCGGGGTTTGCAAGGCTGATCTTGCAAAGGTTCAATGAGATTGAGCCCTAACTCCTTATATCCTGACCTCATTGGGGACATTCAGATAAAAACAAAGAAAGAGTAAACCACTCTGATGCAACTGATCTGGATTTAAACAGGAACACAGAAAATTAAGATAAACCATAAATACAAAGATGCAGTATAAATAACACTTCATTTCATTAATATCAAACACTAAAATATGCTTACAAATAGAATGGAAATAAGACTAGCTCGGGCAATGGTAGCTTATCTCTGAGAAGAGATGTGGCAGCTACATGCCTCTGAACAGTGTTACAATGAGTCTCAAAGGCCTAGTTATTATTAAGAAACAATAGAAAACCCGAAACATCCAAAAACCTAACCCTAGGAGATGAAGCACCAAACTATGGGCCCCATTTGGGTAAATTGGCACATCAACTTCCCGGGGTCGTAACTTTGGCATACGATCTCTGTTTGACACACACAATACCTCATTAGAAAGATTTATCCAAGGATTATAACTCTGAATGACCAATAATTATCTAGAAGCCATGTTGGTCCCGGTTTTCACAAAAAAAAAAAGTCGTTTAGGGCCTCAAAACGACTCCAGAAGTTTAGGACCCAAAAAACTACCAAAAATAGTAAATTGTGCTACAAATTAGGAAACTAAAAAAATGAAAGGAACGATGGTGGGGGTCTAAGTAGAATAGGCGAGTGGCCACCAATATCCAATTGGATCATTCCTCCCCCCTTAGGAAGCAATGGTCCCCATTGCATTGAGTTCCTCCATGAGATGAGGAAACTTCTGCTGAACTTGATCCCTGGTGAGCCACTTTCCTTGGTGAGCAACTTGCCCTGGTGAAGGAGTTGGCCTTATTTAACAACTCGATATAGTTGGATCCTTTGCTGTTGGGTGCTCTTGACTTGCACGTCCATGATATGATCAGTTGTGGCTAGCTCCATGCAACCTGGATTTAACTCTGTAGGTGTGAGCTGTTATGCAATGTGTGATGTGTATATCAATGGTGGGAAGTATGGTCGAAGGTGGTCCACACTGAACACTGGGTGCAGGCCAAGGAATGGGGGAATGCTGAGGTCAGATGCATTGTCTCTGATAGTCTTGGTAATAGTATAAGGACCATATCAGAGTGAGTTTCCGATAGGCTCTGGTAAGGTATTCCTTCTGCAAATTCAACTAGACTTTATCACCCACCTGAAACTTGTGTGGCACCCAATGTTGATCATGTCGCTGCTTGTACTTGGAATTTGATTTATCTAGAATGTCATGGACCTATTGGCAGATATGTTGGATGTGCTCAATGAAGTTTTTTGCCTTATTAGCTTCGGACTGGACATGAGCCGAATCTCCCTGAGTAGCCACAAATGGTATGGCCACATCAATGGGACATGATGGATAGAATCCCAAGCCCACCTGAAAAGGGTTGTGTATAGTTGAGTTGTGGAGAGCTCGATTATAGTTGTGTTGGAAATAGGGGAGGCTCTCATCCCATGTGCGTGGATGCTTTGAGGTCTAGATGCACAGAATGTGTACGATCATCCTTTGACGACCTCTATTTGGACATCAATTTTGGGATGGAAAGTTGTGGACTTAGTGAGCTTGGTGTCCAACATCGACTAGAGACTGGACCAAAATATACTAAGGAACCTTCTATCCTGATCTGAGATGATGGAATGTGGGATCCCAAAGTGTACCCACACTCATTCAAAGAAGAGTTTAGCAGTGGTTTCTACTGTGATATTTTTCTTGGAGGCTGCCATAATGGCTATCTTCGAGAATATACCGATGACAAAAAAAATAGTCGTTTCCATGCTTAGTAGAAGGAAGACCTGACATGTAGTCCATGGAGATGGATTCCCAAGGTTGATTAAGGGTAGGTAGTGGAGTATAGAGGCCTTACTTATTGATGGTTGGTTTGGCAATGACGCAAGCTGTGTAGGATCTGATGTACTTCCCAACATTCTGTCGAAGATTCAGCCAATAGAAATACTTCTGGAGTACTGCCACCATTTTCTTGACCCTGAAATGCCCAACGGCCCGACTATAGTGCGCTTCCAAAATCATCTTGGCATGCTCGCTTGAAGGAAAACAAAGGTGTTCTAGGTTGCATAACAGGATCCTAGAGGTGAAAATCTGGAACTTGTTGGTACTCCAAGAGCATCTGGTATGTGTTGCTTTTGTAGAGAAGTGGCCAATTAGAAGTCTCCTGCCCACAAGAGTTGAGCACGGTGGTTAACGCCATGGTCGGTGGTCGACTGAGCCAGTCTACAAAATTTTTGGTGCTACCCTTCTTATACTTGATATTCAAATATAACTATTGCAGGTATATGGACAAGTTCTGATGGCGATCATTCTACAACTTTTGTTGCATCTGTATGTACTAGAAGGGTTGGTGGTCTGTGTGGATGACTGTTTCCTTCCCAAAAATGTAATTATTCCATTGTCGTTAGGTCTACATAATGGAATACATCTCTTTGTCATAAGTGGGATACTTCCATACTATGTCTTAAAGTTTCTCACTATGATATGCCACTGGATGCCCTTGTTGAGTAAGGACTGCCCTGTCACGCGGAATGAGTCGATCTTGCGGACAAGATAGACCTTCCTAGAATCTAAAGAAGACCTAATGACAAGCAAACCAACCAGACACTATCTTTCTCTAAATGTGCTTTTGTAAATAATGGCAAACAAGTGTGTTTAAGGCCTACCTTTTGTCCAACGCAAGTTTGGGGATGCCTTCGCTCCTTTGATCCAAATGAGCTCCTTTGTCGCAAACCTGCAAACCCAAACAAGGCAAACAAATTAAATAGCACCTGAAAAGCCAATATCATAAAACATATTTAACATGAAAGTCAAGGAGTCCATGAAACAAATAACATGAGATACTTGTTGAGAAAAATGAGTCTAATTGTATTAATTCAAAAGAAGAAGAGCTTTACAACCTTTGCCTTGATGCTGTACAAGCTCCTCCTGGGGTCCAACAAGATGTCTCTTCTACTTTGACAAGTTTCACTCACTCCCCAATGAAGCCGAAAAGGTATGTGATCTCTCCTCTTAAGCTAAACTAGGAAGTCTTGATTTCACTAGCATTTACCCTAAAAAATGTTCAGCTTCTAACCTCTCTAGCAACTAACCCAATGCCTCAATTTATAGTGCAATGGAGGGAGGTTACTAGGTCCTCCTTCAAAGGGATAGAATCCTCCTTCAAAGGGATAGCTCCTCCTAACAAGGGATTAGCTCCTTCTCTTTTGGGATGCATGAACCACTTTGGAGCAAACAATCCACGTCAAAATTCCTTCTAGAATCATCTAGAATTAACCCAAAGTGAGTTTTTTAAGATAAAAATTGCGCCTTTTGACTTTCACAGGGGTACGCACCCTCTCCTTTACAGACAGAGCGTATAAGTACGTAGGTAACATGAACAAAGGGTGAGGGCCCGCATGGCAAAAGCGAGAGAAAGTGTGAAACCAGAGTTACATTGTTTTTTGATGTCTTTCTCTCATTTCCAAAGCTTATTTTGAAGAGATGAGGTCTGAGACTTGCTTAGGAGGTCAGTACAAGTGATGATAGACCCATACTGACTGAAAATAATCAAGGTGACGATATTTTTGTGTAACAAGACTGTTGCAGGAACATCATTATCCAAGATTGTTGCAGACATATCAGTATTCAATATTGTTGTAAACATATCATTATCATTGAGAGTCACTTACAAAGAAGTATGTGAACCAGAATGATACCCATAGAGAGTATAGAGAGCCATGGGGGAATACCATACCACAAAGCAATAACATAATGCAGAAAAACAATGTATAACAGAAGTAAGTGAGCAACAAGGGAATAACATGTTGTAGAGATAATGTTGTTCCATTGTGATTGCAGCCATCCAGATACTAGCCACACGAATTTGTGTACCACTGTGGAATACAAGTGAGCCTCCTCATAATTATGTCCATGAACTAGTATATTTCGATGATATCAAGCCATGATACAATCACAGATATGAGACAAAGGTATCATAGATCTACTGTAGACATATTCGATCCACAAATCATTTGTTTTGAGTCACTGTAAATAATATACATTGCTCAGAAAAATAATTTGGCTCATCTTGAATGAATGTGAGCCACAAAACAACACATACGAGCTATTGTGAATGGTAAGCGAGCCAATTCATGAAACGTGCAAGCCATAGAGAAACGTATAGATGATATTTCTCACCAAGGAAATAATACGATCCACCGAATGCATAACGTGAGCTACATATTTATAGAGCGAGCATCATATAGTGCGACTTATAGAGAAATAGAGGAATAGCCATATGACATGTCTTGTAAGCTTCTTCCATGTGAGCCAAAAACTAGAAACGAGCTATCAAACTTCTGAGATACATACACGTCATTGTACTTGTTGATAATCGAACTGTCTTGATAACCCATATGACGTTACATACCATAACTTATACAAAGTTTCAGACCAAACAAAGTTGTAGTAGAGAAATCCACGAGCCATAGAAAGGAATCCAAATTTCTCCTCAAAACCATCTGGATTATTCATCCCAAAAATGAATGACTTGATTGAGTATATTAATATTTTTCATATGCGAAAGGTCATGTCTCTTGGATGAGTCGACTTGACCTATTTGAATATTCAAATTATATTTTCCCTCCTTAAATTATGGCTAACCCATAATATTGGAGGGAGATACCTTAAATTTGAATTGGCTAATGATATAATTTTATTTGACCATTAATAGTAATAATTCCTTTAACCAATTAAATTTGTATAAAGGATATAATCGTTTCCCTTATGGGGCAGAAGGGTTTCCAAAGGAAAATTCATCTCGAAGTTGCCCTAGTGTTAACACCCCCTTTTAGCTAGGGAGGAATTTCTATTTGCATCATGAAGCTCATCTTGGATGACATGTCTCAACATAATAAGACAAGCAACTACAACATCATTAAACCTGGTCTCATCTCATAAAAGAAGAATTTTCCATAATCAATGGTAGGGGAGATCAATCCTCCAAACCCTACTAGTCTTTAAGTCAAATCTCATGACCTCCATCTCAGCGATATCAACAGAGCATCCATCTTGTCACATCCCATCTCAAATTGACTCCTTTGATCTTCATTTGAACAATGATGTCTCTATCTAAAGAAGAAGAATTAGAATAGGGAAGCTCCATTTACCACCCTATATCCACGAATATAGGGGAGATTAATCTTCCACCCTATATCCAATCGACAATAGGAATGATACGACTTACCATGAAGGGTAAGGATCACAACTATCCTATTATCTATTGATCTGCCCATCCAAGTGGTAGAACACCTATATCTATTCACTTAAGCATGATACCACTTACCATAAATGGTAACGATCACAACTATCTTAAGTTTCCTCACACATTTGATAGATGGGTGGAAATCCCAACAAGCCTAGCTTATGGGTAGGATGCATACTAGGGTATACTTCGCCCTCCAATGGTGACAATAGGAAAGTTACTACTTACCATGAAACACAAGGATCGTAGTTATCATATTGTTAGACAATATGTAGGATACTACTTACCATGATAGGTAAGGATCACAATTCTCTTATTTTCTAAATATACCTCGCCCCAGGAGCTTTGTGGCTCAATTCCTCACCTTGGGAGCTTAGAAAGGTGGAAGAGCATAGCTCAGTGTCCTCATTTAGCCATGACTCTTTCTTGGGAGGGTCACATCCACCAATCTAAGTTGCTCTCTGAATACCAAGAACTTCCCTTTAGACAAAGGCTTAATAAGAATATATGCTATTTGCTCATCAATCAAAATGTGATGGAGTCTCATTGCTCCATGTTGCATCATATCCTGGATATAGTGATATATGATCTCAATGTGCTCGAACCTGTCATGGAACACAAGATTCTTTGCATGTGATACCCCATAATATGTCACAATATATCATAGTCGTGCCCAACACATGCTCAAATAGCTCTTCAAAGAGCTTTCTTGATTGCATTGCCTTGTTGCTAGTCATGCTAGTAACAATGCACACTGCCTCTCAAATCAACAAATTTCTATGCCAAGAAATCATCTAGAAAACCAGGGGTGACCTAAGGAAACACTCATATGTGCTCTTCCAGTCAACAACAATTTTTTTTTCAGTCTCTATCGTTATTGGTGTATTCATCACGTTTATGGACATGTGTCTCATTCCATAACCAATAGTTGTCTCAGCACAGGTTTAGTGACCCAATATACATATCCAAGCTCTATTTGGCACAAGAGTACATAATGTAAAGCAAGTAACCATCAGACTGCCTTCCCATCATGAGATTCATCAAATTGGAATATGAAGACAAGTCTCTCTCAACTAATTTAGTGTAAATCATCATGCTAAGGTTCCTGACAACACAATTACCTTAACAAGGAAGTCTTCATCGTCTCTCCTAGTCTCAAGATGTTGATCATCTGATCTTAGGGGTCAACTCCCTCTGGGACACAACACAGAGATGATCTGGTCATGTCATGAATAAATTGTCATCATATAAAACCAAGTATCAAATACATAGCTTCAATCATGAAGAGAGATCATGGTCTACATCAAATTTCTATCATTCCAAGCTACTAAGCCTAGGAGACTTGCTATAGTCCATAGGAATCTTTCTTCATTTTGCGATCATGGGTCTACTACTCATGCTACTCAAGTTCTGAGATAAATTCAAATATGCTTCTTCCTTAAATACATCATAGATGAAGCCTGCTTCACATATATCTAATAATAATGTGTTTGTCAATGGAAACTAGGATCTCATCATAGCCTTCTTTCTCTGAGAGAATATTTCTTATCATAGTTTGAATCATATCATGGAAGCATCATAAACTGTTACATCTTAGTCATCTATAATGGTCCTTGCATGAAGGACCTATCACCCTTATGTTGTATTCCATCTACTCCCTTTGAATAGAAGCCTCTTCAATCAACCACTGAGACTACAATCCTTCCTTTGAGATCTTCAGCTTTTGTCCATCTCATAATACATGAGATGGCTCTTCATCATCCTCAATATTTGGTATAAAGGGCTTAATCCTTACATTCATAAGATGTACATGTGTTAGTGTACCTGGTAATGAAGTAGGACTATCATCCTTCTCTAGATGTAAGAGCGACTCCTACATTGTCCTGCTCCAGCTCCCTCTGAGGTTTCTTGCACTAGCTCCCTCTAGGAGCTTGCTCTTTCCTACACTACTCTGCATCTTGTTGATCCTCAAGATGGATCACATCCTTATCTAAGAAGTTAGTGAAACAAATAAAATACTCATGCAGGAAGAATCGCCAATAAATTCCCAAGAATAGTAACACAAAGAAATGATGTAATACTTGAAAGTACTTATCTTAGACGTATATTGGAGGAGGATCACAACTCCCTATGAGTGTTAACTCTTCTTATCTTTATTGAGGTTTGAACGTAGTTGTTAGCTCCCTCTTGTTTCGTCCTCCATGAGTCATCGTTGTCTATCAACCATATGTCATCGGTAGAAGAAATGCATCTTCTTAAGCACCACATGTATTCTTTATCTTCTTTCATTAGTAGCCAAGACCAACCATCAATGTATATGATGACCATATGATTTGTAATATACCCTACTCTTAAGGTTTCTTTGAATTTTTCAAGTACTTGAATAATTGAATGGGATTTCACTGTTCATATCATATAATGAATGATTATGAATCATACCAAGCCTTTTTCATATTAAGGCCACTCCTAGGGTTTCTCCCAAACCCTAGCTTGTACTTGAAAAAAGGGTTTCCCTGGGGTTTCCTTAAAGCCGTAGCTCCCTTTAGGTCTTTGTTATCTTCATCCCTTTAACTATGCTTGATCCATCGTAGGTGTCTTCATGGGGGTGATCTTTCATTGACTTTTCTTCACCCCAACTCTAATTCCATGTTAATTTTTCTTAGAGTTGGATTGTTTTTTGTTATAGATAATTTCATTTATAAACTTTTCATCATTTACATATTGCATTCACCTCATAACATCATTAGTAATTATGTGGAAATAAGAATAACTAATAGTGCAGTAGAACAATAGCGAACAACAAAAGAAAAGCATACACAATAGAGACACAATGATTTTGGTCAAAGACCAGGGAAAAACCCCACAAGGGGGGGAACCCAACTATATTCTTCTTCTTATATATTCATCAATTGTTTTATTAATATATAAAGTAGATTCATGATGAGATACATCATTCATATCAGGCCTTCAAGGCCAATCCAAATCAGTTCACAACTTTGTTTGTGAACGTAATGATATAGAGAGTTGCTGCCATATCATTGTTGAATGAATCATACATCAGAGATACATTGCCTATTTATGCCATACACTATTTCTGCCATGAAGGCCATTATACTCACATAAGAGCAAATAACTATATCATGCATTATAGGAGCAAGATCACCAGGGTCACTATTATACCAAGACATTGATACACCAAGGTTCTTTTCCATGTAGATTTTTGTTACATACTGTCATCAAAGGAATATATCAAAGATACTATTAAAGGCATACAATCACTATTATTCATTATCATATACTTGACTTATAAAACATTCAAATTATCACTATTATACAAAAGGTCATAGTAATGTCAAGACAATTGTTGCTTTATGCAACAAGGTTACTGTGATATTCATGTTGTCATCAAGACTGCAATAGACATATCATTATTCAAGATTGATGTAGGCATTCCATTATCCAAGACTTTTGTAGAAAAGAATATTCAAGACTATTGTAGACATATCATTATCCAAGATTGTTGTAGACATATCATTATCCAAGACTGTTGTAGACATATCAATATTCGAGATTGTTGTAGACATATCATTATCATTGAGAGTCACTTACAAAGAAGTATGCAAGCCAAAATTCTACCCATAGAGAGTATAGAGAGCCACAAGGAAATATCGTACCATAGAACAATAACATGCTATAGAAAAATAGTGTACAACATAAGTAAGCGAGCAACAAGGGAATAACATGTCGTAGAGATAATGAAGTTCTATTGTGATTGCGACCATCCATATATGAGCCATAGGAATTTGTGTACACTGTGGAATACAAGCGAGCCTCTTTAGAATTATGCCCACAAACCAGTATATTTTGATGAGATAAAGCCATGATACAATCATCGATATGAGCCATAGGTATGACTATTGTAGAGATATTTGATCCACAAATTGTTTGATTCGAGCCACTGTAAATAATATATGTGCCTCAAAAAAAAATTTGGGTCATCGTGAATGAATGCAAGCCACCAAACAATACATACGAGCTATTGTGAAAGGTAAGCAAGCCAATTCATGAAATGTGAAATCCATAGAGAAATGTATAGATGATAGTTTTGAACCAAGGAAATAATATGATCCACCAAATGCATAATGTGAGGCACATAGATATAGAGCGAACACCATATAGTGTAAGCTATAGAGAAATAGAGGAAGAGCCATATGATCTGTCTTGCAAGCTTCTGCCTTGCGATCCAAAAACTAGAAATGAGCTTTTGAACTTCTAAGATACATACACATTATTTCTTTGTTGATAATCGATCTGTCTTGATAACCCTTATGAATTTGTTGACCATAACCTATACAATGTTGCAAACCAAACGAAGTTGTAGGAGAGCAATCCACAAGCCACGGAAAGGAATCCAAATTTCTCCTCAATATCATCTGAATTCTTCATCCCAAAAATGACTAACTTGATTGGGTATTTATAGTAATTTTCATATGTGAAAGGTCATGTCCCTTGGATGAGCCGACTTGACCTAATTGAATATTCAAATTATATTTTCCCTCCTTGAATTGTAGTTGACCCGTAATATTGGAGAGAGATGCCTTAAATTTGAATTTTCTAATGATATAATTTTCTTTTACCATTAATAATAATAATTCCTTTGACCAATTTGGTTTTCCCTTATGGGGAAGAAGGGTTTCCAAAGGGAAACTCATCCCGAAGTTGCCTAGTTTTAACAGATTTAACTCTCCATGCAACCAACTCAAATTGACCTTCGTTCGTTCATTATCTTACTTGCATCGCAACACTTCGCCCATCAACTAGTCAATTTTCCCATCACAAGGCTTCGTTCCTCCACATATATCGTTGGATCATCCTGTCACACAATGCCATCACACAACCTTGATAGGGCAAGTACCCTTGTTGGTTGGGTGGGTGGCTCCATCTCGATTGGGAGGACACCCATATCCCACAACTTACGTTTTCTATGTCGCCTTCGTGTGACTTGATGGGTGTGTGCCCTTCATTCTATATGTTGCCATCGCAACTCCACATGACTTGGATGTGCACGTCCCAAGTCAGTTGGGCCCCTTCCTGTGCTCGACCATGTTGTCTTTCAGTTTTATGCGTCTCTTGAGCAAGTCATCTCTCCAAGTCAACTTAAGCGTGCACTTCGTGCACGCTTAATCCCAAGGACTTGACATCATCCCCCACTCTACATCAATTTTCGTCCTCAACAACAACACCCTTGCAAAACTTCTTCACCATGCCTTTGCTTCAACTTCATGGAAGAACCATCCATATCCCCATTATCCACACAAGTCTCTCTTGCCTCATTTCCCAAGTTCATACTTCATGAACTCTTCAACTTCTTCATGAACCTCCATACAGGCCCATGCATTCCCTTGTTTTTGTATCCAAAAACAAGAATTCATGTACAAAGATCTCTTAAACTCCCATGTACATCAATCACAATGTGTCGTAAGTATCCACAATGCCTCACGCCCTTACGAAAGGCCACTCCTTCCATTTCTTGGTTGCAATGTATCAAGTCATAACTACCACCATGTCAATCATTTCATCCCCATGTATTGTGAACTTTGTTGCCATACTCCAACTCAAATATGACATGTATCCATGCATTTACACACCCCATGAATTGAAATAGTTGGGTAGCCAATCCAATTGTCACGTCCAAGCCATGAGAATACACCTCCTCACATCAAGATCAATTGTTGTATTCTTGAAATTGTTTGTGTGTGTGAAGGGTGTGATGCCACAAATTTGTTGTTGTAAGAACAAAGTTCACTTTTGATTTGGAAGTGTGAGCATTAAGAAACTAATTTAAGGATCACACTTGACGTTGTCCAACTAAATAGTTCTCTAAAGTTTAAAATCCAGAGATTTACATTTATCTAACGACACTGCAAGAATGGTTACAACCAAAGGAAAGAGTATCTTAAAAGGTTTGAGTCTTTGCAACATTTTCTTAAATTCATTAAAGTTACATTTTGTTCTTACGTAACTCAATATGTAGGTGCAATTATTTTGTTAGAGTTAGTTACTCTAACAAATGATAGATGAAGTAAAGGTATCTAAGACAAAAATTGAAGAAAGATAGTGAAAAGATATTTAGTATGTGAACAATTACAAAGGAGGAAGATGATATTACTCTCAGTGTTATTATCTCTTGATGGTATTTTTTAGTGTTGCAATGTTTTGTGATGTAAAATAATTTCTTATTTTACTTAGAAGTGTTGTAACTAGAAGTAGTTCTAGCTATGTTTTGCTCCATGAATTATTTGTTGAATGTTGCATTGTGAGTCCACTTTAGTGTATGCATAGAGAATGTAAGATTGAGATGAATACATCATATATCCACATTACTTTCCTAGCTAGATGACAAGTATAATGGACGACACCCATCTATCTTAGTGGATGGAAGTAGGTTCATAAGATTGTCGGTGACTTAGTTTTTAGGGTCATATTGATGTTAGGCCTTGGAGTACAATAATTTCCTAGTTAATTTGAGGTATTAGTGGCATAATTCGTTTCCAACCGGTACGTGATGACAATTTTTCAAGTGAAGGGAGGAGCATGGGCACTTTTTGAGATGGAAGCAAGTTGCATTGTTCTTGATAGAGGAAAACGAGTGTTAATTGCAGGTTGAATTTGTGGAATGAATTGAATAATTTGCAACAAAGAAGACAGAGAGGTCTTAGATACAACAAAGGAGTTCTTTGGTGTTTAATCCAAGGAAAGTAAGTGATATTTCCTACGGAAGTGTTATGGTAGCAAAGGATATTGGTTATGACAACAACAAAGATTGAATGGTGGTGGACTAAAAATGGTAGAATTGTGTGAGTATATGGAATATAATAGACTCGAGACCATATTTTATTGTGAATGACACATTGTAGTAATAGGAATTCTATATGTCATGTTGTGATTTGACATATTATTCCTTGAGGATTTGAGTTTGTTCCTAGTATATCCACGAGATGGAGTGTGTTAATGTACCCATATTTATGTAAAATGAAAAGGGTATATCATTGTAAGACCTAGAGAGTCATGCATACCCCTTTGTTATGTGTTCCCTGGTGTTGGGTCCCTATAATACTAGTGATTACCCCATTACTATTGTAGTTATACCCCTTAT